>OU015768.1:9823117-9886652 GCA_907173295.1 Fagus sylvatica | reverse complement strand
AGATGACGTATAGGAGAATTTGCACACATGCATTGGAGGCGCAAAATACATTGGTACCGGTAACTTTGATGGAAGGTTGGGCAAGGGAGCTTCAAAATTAAGAACATTTATCACTTGCTTTATAGAGGGTCGGATGGTGGGATCAGGATGACAACACCATAACCCAACTACCATCAAACGCTCAATTTGTTGCTCATCAAATTCCATATTTAATCCCTTATCAACAGCTTCAAGGGATTGACCTTTTCCATAGAGGTCCCATACCCACTCTACCAGCCTTACCTTGCTTGGTTCTGCCATTGGTTCCACTGGCTTTCTTCCACAAGCAATCTCAAGGGAAACCACTCCAAAACTATAGACATCAGATTCCTTACTAGCCTTGCCAGTGGTAAGACACTCTGGCGCGAGGTAGCCCATGGTGCCTGCCAAAACAGTTGTTTGTGACCCCAACTCATGATCTACGAGCCTTGCAAGACCGAAATCACCAAGCTTGGCATTGAAATTTGAATCTAACATGATATTGCTTGACTTGATATCTCTGTGCACTACACATTGTTCCCACTCTTCATGAAGGTACAATAGTGCTGAGGCCAATCCATGGGCTATTTTATACCTTACTGGCCATGTTAGTATAATCTTTGCTCCAAAGAGATGAAAATCAAGGCTTCCATTAGGCATGTACTCGTAGATGAGAAGGAGTTCACCTCGTTCATGGCACCAACCAATGAGTTGAACCAAGTTTCTGTGCCTCAAACGACTAATGATTTTCACTTCTGATGAATACTCCTTTATCCCCTGCTTCGATCCTTTAGAGACCCTTTTAACAGCCACTTCTATATTAGATTCACTTAACAAACCCTTGTAAACGCCTCCAAATCCTCCCTCTCCAAGCTTCCCACTTTCAGCAAAGTTGTTTGTTGCGTGGATAAGTTCCGGGTAAGTGAACCTCCTTGGTCCAGTTCCTTTTTCAAATTCATAATCCATACATATATCGCCGTCCAAATCTTCTATTTTCCCAATAACCCTTTTTCTCCAATAAATGAACCAAAATAGCCCTAATCCACAACTTAAAAGACCAAAACCCACGGCTAAACCAATCCACAACCCCAATTTGTTTTTCTTGTTAATCTCTAAGCTTGAATAGAATGACCAAGAATGTATTGTATGTAACTCAATCCACTCACCTGTGGCGGCGGAGAAACCAACTCTAACCCATTCTGGCAAAACATTTCTCAAATCAACAATATATGAAAGGCTAGAATTCCCCCCAAAAACTGGATTATCAGCATAAGTTAGGAAGACACTCAGATTTTTGGTGGTTGAGTTATAACTTACCCACGCATTTGCAGTTGACCCATTTTTAATGCTACTTTGCCATGTGATATTTGTCGCAGAGACAATGGAATTGACATTGATTCCTACATGATCATCACTTGGATCCCAAGAGTTTCTGAAACTATCAAACTCAACTGCAACAATTTGATTTTGAGAGGTGTTGAAAGCAGATTCAGGACTAAACAGTCCAAGATACCCACCACTTGAATTGTTTGGGATGTCAGACCCAAATGGTGCAATGAAGAATGAGAGCCCGTCACCATACAATGACATATTAACGGCTCTAATGACAAAGGAAAAGTGAGTGGTGAAGTCTGTAAGCCTCCTGGTGGCAGCATCCCAAAGGTGAACTGGTTCAGCATATGAGGCACGGCCAACACTGTCACTGATGGGGCCATCGAGTTGATTCTTTGTGATTTCAAGAACTTCCCTAGAAGAGAATGCATCACCTTGGAGTTTTATTGGGTAATTCATATTTGGCTGGAAACTAGTGAAGTTGAAGGAAATTGAATTTGCATGGGGAAGTAGCAATAAAAAGAAGATGAAGAGGTGATTGAGAAGAGAATGAATTTTTTCAGGTTGAAGAAGGGAAGAACTTATGTTGGAGAGAGCCATGGTTGAAATGCATAGAGGATGATAGGATTAATGAAGGTCAGTTAGATGGGCAAGGCCTAGGAGTACTCGTTCAGCTATATGGTTGTCCTATTTCAAAGTTTTGTTAGTGTTTATGAATGAATTTCTTGTTATATTCATCTCAATTGAGCAACCTATATTTAAACTATACAATGATTCTGATAAGGAAAGAAAATAATTGACAAAAATAACAGTAAGTCAACATATCCCTATAATTATGCCTAAATATCCGCCCCACCACATGTAATCTATTCTGTTTTCAAACTCAAATCCCTAAATATCTTCCAACACTCCCCCTCAAGCGGGAGCATAGATGTCTCGGATGCCCAGCTTGTCAAGAGCCGAATTAAAAATCTTATTCGATACTCCCTTTGTCAGGATATCTGCAAGTTGATTCTCAGTCCTCACAAATGGAGTGCAAATTAATCCCTCGGTCAACTTCTCCTTGATGAAGTGCCTATCTACTTCAACATGTTTAGTACGATCATGCTGAACCGGATTGTGAGCAATACTAATGGCAGCTTTGTTGTCACAGTAAAGCTTCATTGGATCTTTAGAATGGACTCCTAACTCTTTCAACATAGCCTTCAGCCACAGCATCTCGCATATCCCATGAGCCATGGCTCTGAATTCTGCTTCTGCACTAGATCTAGCCACAACAGATTGTTTTTTGCTACGCCATGTGACTAGATTCCCTCCCACAAACGTGCAATACCCAGAAGTCGATCTTCTATCTGTTATAGATCCTGCCCAGTCAGCATCAGTATATCCTTCCACTTCCAAATGACCATTTTTGTAGAGCATCAGACCTTTCCCTGGTGCAGATTTTAAGTACCTAAGAATTCTATACACAGCCTCCATATGTTTTTCACAGGGTGCATGCATGAACTGACTTACTACACTCACAGCAAAAGCTATGTCAGGGCGAGTATGAGATAAGTAAATAAGCTTTCCAACCAATTTCTGGTATCTCTCCCTGTCTACTGGAGTATCATCAACATCTTCACCTAACCTGTGATTCTGTTCAATCGGTGTATCAATAGGTTTGCAAGCTAACATCCCCGTCTCAACCAATAAGTCCAGGACATATTTCCTCTGAGAAACAAATATTCCCTCCTTTGATCTAGCAACTTCAATGCCAAGAAAATATCGTAGAGTGCCAAGGTCTTTGATCTCAAACTCCTTAGCCAAATATGTCTTCAATTTTCCCATCTCCATAATGTCATTTCCAGTCACCACAATATCATCTACATACACAATCAAGGCTGTAACCTTACCCTCATTTGAATGTTTCAAGAAAAGAGTGTGATCAGACTGACTCTGGTGATATCCGTATTTCCTCATAGAGTGAGTGAATCTGCCAAACCAAGCTCTCGGAGATTGTTTCAGCCCATACAAGGATTTCCTCAATCTACATACTTTTCCGCTTTCTGAGGAGGTAGAGAAACCAGGAGGAAAGTCCATGTATACCTCCTCCTCTAGATCCCCATGAAGGAAAGCATTCTTCACATCAAACTGCTGAAGGGGCCATTCCAAGTTTGCAGCTAAAGATAATAAGACCCGAATAGTATTGATTTTTGCCACTGGTGCAAATGTCTCCTGATAGTCTATACCATAGGTCTGTGTGTAACCTTTGGCCACTAATCTCGCTTTGAACCTTTCTATTGAACCATCTTCCTTGTGCTTCACGGTGAATACCCACTTACAACCAACTGTCTTCTTATCTTTTGGTAGCTCTACTAATTTCCAGGTAGAGTTTTTTTGAAGAGCTTCCATTTCCTCAACCATGGCAGCTTTCCACCTTGGATTGTTAAGAGCCTCCTGTAAATTTTTTGGAATAGACACAGAGGACAACTGGTTTGCAAAAGCTTTACATGATGGAGATAAGCGGTGAGAAGACACATAGTTAGAGATAGGGTATCTATATATAGAAGGACATGTACGAGTAGATTTTCTCAAAGCAATAGGCATATTAGAATCATCAACATGAGAATCAACAGGAGTAGTAGGTTCAAGGGAAGAGACTATCTCAGGATTACCTGTCACAGGAACAACTAATTGATCATTGGATTGGTCAAGAGATGCTTGCTCCCTTGAATCTAAAGCAGGTCCTGAAGATGGCACGCTATTTAGCTCCAAAGTGGGTAACACATTCCAGGACTTCTCTTCACTCTGTAAGTTCTCCCCCTGAAGAGAATGTTCTAAATCTCCCCCTGAGAAGTAAGCCTGGTCTTCAAGAAAAGTAACATCCATAGAAACCAGTATTTTTGTTGAAGGGGGGTGATAGCACTTATATCCCTTTTGTGTGGTAGAGTACCCTAAGAAAATGCACTTTTGTGCTCGTGGGTCCAGTTTACTACGATGTTGTTTGTGGATATGGACATAACAGACACAACCAAACACTTTAGGAGGGATTTGAAGCAGAGTAGGAAGAGAATGTGTCTTGGATAAGGATTGAAGTGGGGTTTGGAACTGGAGGACTTTAGAAGGCATTCGATTAATGAGATATGCTGCTGTAAGAACAGCGTCTCCCCAAAAGGATTTAGGAACATTCATAGCAAACATTAAGGACCTAGCAACCTCTAAGAGGTGGCGATTCTTACGCTCAGCCACACCATTCTGTTGGGGTGTATCAACACATGAAGTTTGGTGGATTATACCATAGGCATGAAAATAGGCACTAAGTTCCTTCTTAAAATATTCCCCTCCATTATCGGATCGAAGAACCTGGACTCTAGTGTTAAACTGGGTTAGAATCATTTGGTGAAAGGATTGAAATATGGAAATCACTTCACTCTTTTCCTTTAACAAGTAAACCCAAGAAACACGAGTACAATCATCGATAAAAGAAACAAACCATTTAGTATTGGAACGATTAGTAACACGGGATGGTCCCCACACATCACTATGAATAATAGAAAATGGCACAGAACTTTTATTAAAACTGGGATGAAATGAAGTACGGTGGTGTTTGGCTAACAAACAACTGTCACAATGAAAACTGGAAACATTATTTTTCAAAAATAAGGAAGGAAACAATTTAAGCAAGTAACGAAATGAGGGATGACCAAGTCTTCTGTGCCACAACCAAATTTGTGCCTCTGATGTTGAACTACCAACAACTTGATGGACTTGTCCTGTATCCTCCTTAGCGTGCCAATTTAGATCCAAGTAGTACAAGCCATCTCGTTCCCTACCAAGACCAATCATCGTCCCCGTGAGGAGGTCCTGAAAAACACAATGAGTATCAAAGAATGTTACGGAACATTTCAATTCTTTAGTAATTTGACTAATGGACAATAATTTTCCAGATAAGTGGGGAACATGTAAAACAGTAGAGAGAGATATGGAAGAGGTAAGAGGGAGTGAACCTACTCCAGACACAGCAGAAGATGACCCATTAGCAGTTTTAACACAGCGCTTACTAGGATGAGTATTATAAGAAGAGAAATTGGTTGATTCATGTGTCATATGATCTGTAGAACCTGAGTCTATAATCCAAGAAGACTCACAACAATCACGATTGGGAGTATTTAGGGCAAATCCGAAGTTACCTGTATTGGCTAAGGAACATGAGGCATCCTTTTGGGATAACCGCTGAGCATACTCCTTTAGTATGTGATCTACCTGGGCCTGTGAGTACTGTGGTTGTGGAGTATGAACGGTTGTGGTATGTGCTCTAGACTCTGTTTTACCACCCTTGTGTCGACTTGAGCCTTCTCCCTTCTTACGGAACCAGTCTGGGTAACCATTCAGCTTGAAACAAGTCTCTCGAGTGTGCTTAGTCCCCTTGCAATGAGTACAAAATAGAGATTCCTTGTTTTCAGGTTTCCAAGATCCAGAGGAAACTAATGCAGATGGGGAGTCCTGGATAGTTATCAAAGCTGAACTCTCATGTGGAGGACTTGCGAGCATAGCAGCTTGGCGAAGCTCCTCTCGCCGAACAAAAGCATATGTGCTTCGCAAATTAGGAGTAGGATCCTGTGCCAAGACCTGTACCCTGATTTGGTCAAACCCTGGATCGAGACCTGCTAGAAAATCATAAACCCGCTCATTCTCAATTCTCGTCTTCAACGTAGCCGTATCTTTAGCACTCTCCATATCATACGGATTGAGAAAATCAAGCTCCTGCCAAATAGTTTGAAGAGCAGAAAAATAACTAGCCAATGACTTTCCTTGTTGACGAGTTTCATGTGCTTTACGCCTTAATTCGTAAATCTGGGAAGCATCATTACCAGTGAAATAGGTTTGGGCTACAGCATCCCAAATATCATGAGCAGTGGGTAGTCTTAGAAAGCTAGCATTGATATCTGGAGTCATCGAGTTGAGGAGCCACGACATCAACATGGCGTTTTCCTCCACCCATGTAGAGAATAAAGGATCACTAATAGCTGGTTTTATTTTTTCTCCTGTCAAGTACCCCAACTTCCCTTTCCCAGTAACATACAATTCTACAAACTGGGACCAAGCAGAATAATTTGTCCCATCAAGTTTGTTAGATGTCATCTGCATGCTCATATTATCCAATTGAGTCATCACAGTTGAAGACACTGGTGGTGCTGCACTAGACTTTGGAGGAACTTCAGACATTTTTTTTTTTTTTTTTTTTTTTTTTTTTTTTTTTTTTTTATTATTCTCTCCTCTAGGTTAAAAATAAACAACAACCCAAACCCAAACCCTTTCTCTCTCTCTTTGAAACTCGAACTCTTTGCATCAACAACATGTGCCAAAAATGCTTCAACTCTGCTTCATCATCAACGACAGCTACGACGGCCTCAACGACAGCTCCGGTGGCCTCTACGACAACCGCAGCGACGGTCTCTACGACGAGTAGATTGTTGATGGTTCATAGATCCGCAGCTTCAAGGCCGGCAGCTTCCCCGTGGGTCGTATTGCCCGGTTTCTCAAGGCCGGCAAGTACGCCGAGCGTGTCGGTGCCGGTGCTCCCGTTCTACGACGATCTGGAGCTGAGGAAAGAGATCGTTCTACCGCAGATCTACGACGATCTGGTCTGGGCAAATCGCCGAGAAAAATGCTCGAGCTGTTGCCGGCAAAACGGTTAGCCGAAGAGCAGGCAGAAACGGAAACGGAGACGAGCGCGAGACTGTTCGGAGTGACAAGGTAATGGAGTTATCGGCGGGGTTTTTTCTCTCAGCCGCCGGAGCAACCAGCGGCTTGGTCTGGAGGACAGCGGCGTTGCGCAATCGGAAATCAAAGCATCGGTGATGATCTTGACAGCGTGGCCAGCACCGACACGGTGTTGGATCGGAAATAAAGAACAAGGAGCAGCGGTCGGCGATTTGCCCAGACCAAGCTGCGGTAAGAACTTAGGGTTTTTGTTTTGTGTTTTGCTCTGATACCATGTTAGTGTTTATGAATGAATTTCTTGTTATATTCATCTCAATTGAGCAACCTATATTTAAACTATACAATGATTCTGATAAGGAAAGAAAATAATTGACAAAAATAACAGTAAGTCAACATATCCCTATAATTATGCCTAAATATCCGCCCCACCACATGTAATCTATTCTGTTTTCAAACTCAAATCCCTAAATATCTTCCAACAAGTTTCTCTTTTTATTTATATTTTTTAAACTTTTTGTTTAGAAGATTTTTTTAACTTGTTCATTGGAATGACCTCAAGTTGAATTTTTCCTCGTCGCTTTTGGCTGGCTTTATACCAAATTATGAAGTCTTGTACCAAATATCAACCAATTAGGTAGAGCAATGCTTGATTGCTTGGTCCGCATATTGATAGCGACAATGTGTTATGCAACTCCGCTGTATTACGGTTTCTTTATTGCCTTTCTTTTAGTTTTGTATTGCTTCATTCATCTACTCCAACTCATTCTAATAGTTTGTCTTCTTATTGTTTGGACATGGTATAATAGGTCTAGAGAGTAATTGCAAATTCAAGTTATTAAGACGAGAAAAAGGACAAAAGGAATGAAGCCGGTTGCCGTCCTAAGGTGCTCTGAATTTTGAAAGATACTTAGCCTAGTGGTATATTCACTAAGAATGTCATCTACATCCTCGCCCTGCACTAAATGAAAATAAAGGAAAAGTTATATATGTAATGTTCATATGCTGGGATCAGTTAAACTACTTCCTCTACTTCATCGTAATAACATTTTGCTATAAGATCCTTCGGAATATATATAGAGACATGAGCAACATTTGTAATTTTGTATACATCTTCTGTTTTTCTGTTTTGTTTTCATCAGTGTGACGGAGTCATCAATTATTTTAGGAGGAAATTACATTGATCAATGAATTTTTGAATCCACAAATAATACTACACATATATGATTTCTACTTTTAAACCTTTTAAATCAATGTGTTTTTTATTAAAAAAATTAAGACTGAAATACACTATACACTCTCTAAATTTGCTCAGTTTGGATTTTGCCCCTGATGTTTGAAAATTTGGATCCCCTACTTCTAGGTTTGGTTGTGTTTGGATATTGGTCATTCCGTCCAAAAAACGTTAGGATGATAGCTAAATACCAACTAAACTTGACACATATGTTAAGTGGTCTAATCAAATGATGCCACGTGTTAAGTGTATTATAAAAAATAATAAAAATATATAAAATAAATAATAAAAAAATAAAATCTCAAATATAATAATTACATAAAATAAAAAATAATAACAAATATAAAAAATAAAAAAAATAATAAAATTATATTAAAAAAATTCTTAAAATAATTAAAAAAAAAAAAAAAAAACATCATTCTTAACATTTAAAAAAAAAAAAGGGTAAATTTTTTTTTGAGAAATTATAAAATTAATTTTTTTTTTAATTTTATTTTTGAATTTTCTAACATTTTTATATTTTAAAGAAATTATTTTGCTCTAGTCCATCAATGACGTCAACACCCCATTTTGACCCCCTTTGATTTGGGAGTGGCTTGGGTCCAGTGCACAGGAGCACTGGATCCGTTGAGATGCTGCAACGTGTCCAGTTTTGTACAGTTTTTGGACATGTGGCAGCATCTCAACGGGTCCAATGCTCCTGTGTACTGGACCCAAGCCTTTTCCCTTTGATTTTCTCAAAATATTTCATGAGAATGGGTGCCACAAAATGTCATTTTACCAAAATGACCACAAAGACTAAGCTTTAACTATAAACTAGCATTTAACCTACACCTTGTGCGGGTATGATCTGTCATTCTTTTATTAATATATTAAATATAATTTTTACAGTCTTGACATGTTTTTATATATATATATAATTTTGTGTGAACACTACAGCCTCATGATGCTGTACATACTTTTTGTTGATGTTCTGAATTTGTCGGCATGAAGGATGCTAGTCTCTTATGTTAAATAACTTGTTTGAGTGATGACATTGTGTTGGTAAACATATTATGTACTCTGATGGTTTGTTATAGATAGTAGATTATCTTGATTAAAAAAAAAAAAAAGATAGTAAATTATCTTAGTTTAGAACCGTTTGTTCAAGTTTCTGAAATATCAAATTAAAATCTTTATTACGTAGGAAGTTAATCTATGTTTTGTTTTTTTTTTTTTTAAAAAAGAAATAAATTAAAAGAGATAATTTGTCTATTCTAACATATAGATGCGCAAAAAATGAAAAACAAAAAATTGAATGAAACAAATAATATTAAACTAATATTAAGCAATAAGAAACTATTGATAAGAAAGATAGTAAAGAAGGGAAGAAAAAAAAAATTGATTATCACTCACTTTCTAGAGCCAAAGCAGAGAGCCATGACTTGGGTGGCCTCAGCAGGTTCATGGCTAAGGTTGAAAACCAAGCGAGTGAAGAGGGCGGTCTTTGGTGTGGAACATGTTCAATTCCTCTTGTGAGATTGAATCAATGGAATTAAATATATAATTTCTACTTTTATTTTTCTTTTAAAAAAATTTAATTTAAGCACTCCTTTGAAATTAAAATTGAATAGTGTTGTAGATCTCTCTAACCCATTAAAAGAGTCATCTAAAACACAAAAAGTACATGCACTTCAAAGTAAAAGAGCCATTAGAACGGGTCCACCATTAGAAAATGATAAAGTCTACAAAAATTAATGTGTCAAAAGCTTAAACTCTCAATATAGGCACATGGAAAAATATAAATCATTTTAGGGTGTATAGAGTTAATTAAACTTTCTCATCAGATTCTGTCTGATAATCTCAAACTGTATCTCTAAAAGTTGGGTCTCTCAAGAAAGTAATAAAATTTTATTAAAATAGAATTTTCTAAGATGAAACAATATGGAAATTATAGTAGTTGATGATTTATCTAGTGCGTTAAGATTGTATGATTTTAATAAGAATATAAAAACCGCATGGTGCTTGAATCTAAAACACATAATATCAAAAAGGAGAGAGAGAGAGAGAGAGAGAGAAACCTGTGAATTGTGTTTCATTGAATTTGTGAGTCCTCGTGTTAACTTAAATCATATTAGTTATTTTTTTAAGGATGGTGTCACTTGGCAGATTTAAATCATATTAGTAATGCTCTTGTTAAATAGATAAAAAAAAAAATTGGTGTTTATCGTTTGATTCTTTTTATTTTTTATTTTTATTAAAAAAATTGTTGTTGATAGATTTTTTATGTTTGCCGCTTTTAAAAAAAATTATTGATTTTTTTTTCTTTGTTATTTTCAAAGAATTTCCGTATTAGATTTTTGTTTTGGTGTTTGGTCGTTAATTTTTGAAGAAAGTCTAATATGAATTAATTTAAAGATAAATTTTTGTGTTTAGGCGTTGTTTTTAAAGAAGTTTGGTTTTTAATTTCTCTTAGAGAAGTAAATATTTGAAAGAAGTCTATTAGTAATAGAAGAATCAATTTGATTTTTTTTAAGAAAAAATATTTTGTGAAAAAAAATTGGTGTTAATCGTTAAATTGAACTAATTGTTTTAATATCTCTTAGAGAAGTATATTTTATTAAGATGTCCTTTAGTAAGAGATTTATTTAAAATAATTTGTTATTATCCATTTTTATTTAAAAATGTTTAACAACGATTAAAATTATTGTTTTTGTGCATTTAATGCTCTTGTAAACGCATGCATCATACCACTTGAGAAATTTAAAATTTAAAACAATGTATCAGTTGAGAATTTTAAACAGAAATGCCACTTGTCATGATGTAAGAGATTCTTGGTTTTAACACTCATGTCCTTTTATAAAAGTATATTTTATTAAGATGACTTTTAGATGTAGGAGATTTATTTAAAATAATTTGTTATTATCCATTTTTATTTAAAAGTATTTAACGTTTAATGCTCTTGTAAACGCATGTATCATACTACTTGAGAAATTTAAAATTTAAAACAACGTATTAGTTGGGAATTTTAAATGATAAATAGAAATGCCACTTGTCATGATGTAAGACACTCTTGGTTTTAACGCTCATGTCTTCTACTATTATATATTATATAGATTAAATCATATTAGTTATTTTTTGAAGGATGGTGTCACTTGACAGATTTAAATCATATTAGTAATGCTCTTGTTAAATAGATAAAAAAAAAAATTGGTGTTTATCGTTTGATTCTTTTTATTTTTTATTTTTATTAAAAAAATTGTTGTTGATAGATTTTTTATGTTTGCCGCTTTAAAATATATATATTGATTTTTTTTTTCTTTGTTATTTTCAAAGAATTTCTGTATTAGATTTTTGTTTTGGTGTTTGGTCGTTAATTTTTGAAGAAAGTCTAATATGAATTAATTTAAAGATAAATTTTTGTGTTTAGGCGTTGTTTTTAAAGAATTTTGATTTTTAATTTCTCTTAGAGAAGTAAATATTTGAAAGAAGTCTATTAGTAATAGAAGAATCAATTTGATTTTTTTTAAGAAAAAATATTTTGTGAAAAAAAATTGGTGTTAATCGTTAAATTGAACTAATTGTTTTAATATCTCTTAGAGAAGTATATTTTATTAAGATGTCTTTTAGTAGTAAGAGATTTATTTAAAATAATTTGTTATTATCCATTTTTATTTAAAAGTGTTTAACAACGATTAAAATTATTGTTTTTGTGCATTTAATGCTCTTGTAAACGCATGCATCATACCACTTGAGAAATTTAAAATTTAAAACAATGTATCAGTTGAGAATTTTAAACAGAAATGCCACTTGTCATGATGTAAGACATTCTTGGTTTTAACGCTCATGTCCTCTTAGAGAAGTATATTTTATTAAGATGTCTTTTAGTAGTAGGAGATTTATTTAAAATAATTTATTATTATCCATTTTTCTTTAAAAGTGTTGAACGTTTAATGCTCTTGTAAATGCATGCATCATACTACTTGAGAAATTTAAAATTTAAAACAACGTATTAGTTGAGAATTTTAAATGATAAATAAAAATGCCACTTGTCATGATGTAAGACATTCTTGGTTTTAACGCTCATGTCTTCTGCTATTATATATTATATAGATTAAATCATATTAGTTATTTTTTGAAGGATGGTGTCACTTGACAGATTTAAATCATATTAGTAATGCTCTTATTAAATAGATAAAAAAAAAAATTGGTGTTTATCGTTTGATTCTTTTTATTAAAAAAATTGTTGTTGATAGATTTTTTATGTTTGCCGCTTTAAAAAAAAAAAATTATTGATTTTTTTTTCTTTGTTATTTTCAAAGAATTTCCGTATTAGATTTTTGTTTTGGTGTTTGGTCGTTAATTTTTGAAGAAAGTCTAATATGAATTAATTTAAAGATAAATTTTTGTGTTTAGGCGTTGTTTTTAAAGAAGTTTGGTTTTTAATTTCTCTTAGAGAAGTAAATATTTGAAAGAAGTCTATTAGTAATAGAAGAATCAATTTGATTTTTTTTAAGAAAAAATATTTTGTGAAAAAAAATTGGTGTTAATCGTTAAATTGAACTAATTGTTTTAATATCTCTTAGAGAAGTATATTTTATTAAGATGTCTTTTAGTAGTAAGAGATTTATTTAAAATAATTTGTTATTATCTATTTTTATTTAAAAGTGTTTAACAACGATTAAAATTATTGTTTTTGTGCGTTTAATGCTCTTGTAAACGCATGTATCATATCACTTGAGAAATTTAAAATTTAAAACAATGTATCAGTTGAGAATTTTAAACAGAAATGCCACTTGTCATGATGTAAGACATTCTTGGTTTTAACGCTCATGTCCTCTTAGAGAAGTATATTTTATTAAGATGTCTTTTAGTAGTAGGAGATTTATTTAAAATAATTTGTTATTATCTATTTTTATTTAAAAGTGTTTAACGTTTAATATTCTTGTAAATGCATGTATCATACCACTTGAGAAATTTAAAATTTAAAATAACGTATCAGTTGAGAATTTTAAATGATAAATAGAAATGTCACTTGTCATGATGTAAGTCATTCTTGGTTTTAACGCTTATGTTTTCTACTATTATATATTATATAGATCTGACATTTGATTGGATTAAAATTGGTTCATTATTTATTTATTTTGCTAAAAAGGATGAATTCATTAAAAGGAAAAAGCAAACATATCCTCCTTCCACACATCCAGAACAGAGATATATGGGGATGAATATTACAACATAAAGAGGATTTAGATGGGTCTGCAAATTTAGTCATAGAGTCGGCTACAAAGTTTTATTCTCTAAGGATCCAACAGAAAATACAAGAATAAAAAAACTTCCGAAGTTCTAAAATCTTAGATAGAAGATTTGTAATAGGCCAAACATCAATGGATTCAGAAAGAAACTCAGGCTATTAATGGACAAAAGAGTATGAAATTCTCTTGATTTTGACTATTAATGGACAAAACTCAGGCTTGAATTGAGTAAATTCCATTAAAAACATCTGATATGATTTTATTGGAAAATTGCTCATCAAATTGCCTTTTAAGACTTTCTCTAGACCCATGTCATAATTCAATTACGGGAATTGATTGATTCTTCTGAATTACGTGCTATTATTTGTTCCTGGATTATTTGAATTGTACTCTGCATTTTAAAATGATCCTATCAATTTATTAGAAATATGCAAGTGAATTTCTAAGAAATTTCATTTTAATCATTTGGGAATCATGTCCGAAATTTATTATGGGATAGATTAATTGCAGATTAAAAATTCACGTTACGATCCATATTTTAAGTGCATTGCAGTCCAAGTCTAACTCCTAATATATTGTTGGATTCAATGAAAGCCAATTGGCGCACCATATGGCATTTAAAACATTTTCCTATAAATTTGCACACTTTCCCAAACCGTAGAAGAGGCTGAGAACCCAAAGGAGACCATAGAAACTAAACATAGGAGAACACAAATAACATTTAAAACATTATGTTTTCAAGACCAAGTCAAAAAAGACTAATAGAAACTAGAAATATGATATAGAGACTCATAGAACTAGTAAAAATAGTAAATGACTTGTTTGACTTAAAAAGCTAAAATATAAAGGAAGTAACATTTCCTAGAAAACTCAAATTAAATGCTATTTGACGTCTTAGGCAAAATGACTCATTATCTTAAAAAAAATCTTGTAAATTGGAGGGCAAATTCGTTCAAAATAATGAGCCTTATTTATTGGACTTAAAAATATCTTGACTGGGCTTGCAAATCACATTTGCTTGGGCTTTGAGGATTCTTTATTGGACTGTGGACACTCCGGTGTCATAATCCCAGTTTGTTTGTTTTGTCAATCTATAAGCTTGAATAGAATGACCAAGAATGTATTGTATGTATCTCAATCCACTGACCAGTAGCGGCGGAGAAACCAACTCTAACCCACTCCGGCAAAACATTCTTCAAATCAACAATATACGAAAGGCTAGAATTCCCACCGAAGATTGGATTATCAACATAAGTTAGGAAGACACTCAGATTTTTGGTGCTTGAGTTATAACTTATACACGCATTTGCTGTTGACCCATTTCGAATGCTACTTTTCCATGTGATATTTGCCGCAGAGACAATGGTATTGACATTGATTCCTACATGATCATCACTTGGATCCCAAGAGTTTTTGAAACTGTCAAACTCAACTGCAACAATTTGATTCTGAGAGGTGTTGAAAGAAGATTCGGGACTAAATAGTCCAAGTTCCCCACCACTTGAATTGTTGGGGATGTCAGAGTCAAATGGTGCAATGAAGAATGAGAGCCCATCACCATGCCATGCCATATTAACGGCTTTAATGACAAAGGAGAAATGGGTGATGAAGTCTGTAAGCATCCCTGTGCTGGCATCCCAAAGGTGCACCGGTTTTGCATATGAGGCACGGCCAACACTGCCATTGATGGGGCCGTCAAGTTAATTCTTTGTGAGTTCAAGAACTCCCCTAGAACTGAATGCATCACCTTGGAATGTTAATGAGTTCTTCATATTTGGCAGGAAACTAGTGAAGTTGAAGGAAATTGACTTTGCATGGGGAAGTAGCAATAAAAAGAAGATGAAGAGTTGATTGAGAAGAGAATGGATTTTTTCAGGTTGAAGAAGGTAAGAACTTATGTTGTAGAGAGCCATGGTTTAAATGCATAGAGAAGGAGAGAATTAAGGTCAGTTAGATGGCAAGGCCTAAGAGTCGTTCAGCTAGCTAGAAGGTTGTCCTATTTCAAAGTTTCTCTTTTCTCTTTTCCTTTATTGCTTCTTCTTTTATTTTGCTTCGTCTACTCCAACTCCTTATTGTTTGGACATGGTACATACAATAGGTCTGAGAGTAATTGGAAATTATATATAGTTACTAACATGGGTGAAAGACAAAAGGAATGAAGCCGGTTGCCGTCATTAATTAGGTACTCTGAATATTTTAAGGTACTATATAGTCGGGAGAGGATCCCCTTGAATCCTACAATATTCTCCTATTTGTAATTAGATAAGAAACATGTGGCATTTAAAAAAATCCAATAGTCTTAAAACACTTCTTGAAACCACATAAAATCAAATAAATTTCATGTGTCATAGTTTTAAGTAAATAAAAGAAAAGTTATATATGTAATGTTCATATGCGCGCTGTGATCAGTTAAGCTCTTTTGGGAAAAATAAAAGATCCATCATGATAGCATTTTGCTATAATATCCTTTGGGGTTTAATTTGTATTTTTGAAATTACATGATTTAATTTGTTACTCTTTAAAACTTAAGTATTTAATTTGTGGCCTTTTGAACATCAGAGTTTAAATGTAATTTATCTCTTTTTTTTTTTTTTTTTTTTTTTTTTTTTGTATTTAAAATCATACAAAAGTATAGGTTTATGAATTTCATAGTAAAGAACATCTTATTGATATGGAATTTAATTTGGCATGCGTAATAGAACAAAGAAAACATGTATTTCAGTCCTAGGATAGTTAAAATAGTAATATAAAAGCTATAAAGTGGTGTATAGTTTATAATTGAATCCGAACTTTTAAAATAGGATCAAGTTAAACCCCAAATCAAAACAGAGGATAAAAAAGAAAAAAAAAAAAAAAACTCAGAAAGTTTATGCTTCATCAAATATATATGATTTTAAAATTGTAGAAACTGTTTGAAACTATCGAAACTATAAGGTCTGTGTAAGTTATAAAAGTCTTAAACTTTAGGTTTTAATTTGTTTGAAAAAATGAAATCATTGAATTTAATTTGAAATCAACTCTAAAATATAGGGTTTAAAATGTAATTTACTTAAAGAATTAGAATAAATGAAAAAAAAAAAATAAAAATTATTGGGCTAGGTGGGAATGGATTGGCTTCTCCTTAAATTGGGCACAAACTAGATCGGCCCAATATCAAGGAAAAGTGAGGAGGACTGCTTTTGTTATGAAACTCTTGCTTCCAGACTTCAAGTAGGTTTAATGGGAACGAAAAACGGAAAAATCTTTTTTGACATAGGCTAAACTACATTTGAGTCGATGATAATTCACATCTTGGGCAAATGCATCAAGCATCATTCATTTTTTTTTTCGATGATGAATACTTGCATGAATATGAAGCCCATCAAATCCGTCCAGTGAGATGTGCTCAATGTCAAACACCCCCACATGCAAACTCAAAAGCTAAGTTGCACGGATATGGGTACGGGTACGGGGATACATCATTTTTTTTAAAACATATGTGGGATATAATACATATTGGATATCGGGTACGGTACGTACCCGGGTACGTGAGCTAAAATGGAGTACCCGTGCAACCTAGCTCAAAAGGCTTGCATAATCTCTCCGTCTCGATCTGATCTTAATTTCAAGTTTATTAATCTTTAATGATGCACACAACAAATAAAAAAAACAAAATTGCAGAAATGCTACCTTTAGGCTTTAAAGACACGCATAAGATTATAACAGAACAAAACGGACAAATACTTAATATGACTTGTTCAGCTTAATCCGAATCCATCAAACAGGTAATATTACAAAATTCCCAGAAGATAACTAGCAGAGCCATCTGTAATGAACTGGGATTCGCTAAATAAAACTAACAACGAATAGTTGAGATGATTAATCTCTTGATTTTGAAAGAAACTGAATTTGGATTTAATTTTCTTATTACCTTTTTTTTTAATGATTTTTTACTGTTTAACTACAATGACTGAATAAAAGTAATTAATTAAAAATACAATTCTTAAAAGATAATTCTCATGTATAACTATTCCTAATAATTAGGAATTATTATTGAGTCGCTACTTAAATTGCTAATATACCAATCATACTCTACAGCTAAGAAACCCATTGGGTCCTACATTCAAGGACTCCATCCCAAACAACTCCTCCCATGTAAAGTTGAGTCCGGGTCAAAACACCTTATTGCCAGGTTAGACAAGATAATGTTTAAAAGACTTCCATACCATCTTTCCTGCCAATTTAGAGCTTATAACGTTTATTATTCCTTCTCCTACTTAATGGACACTTCGTGATTGTGAAAAATAGGTGGATTCAGATTTTATTCTACTTATCTCTGATGTGTTGAACCTAGCTTACGACACCAACTTTTGAGGGAGAAAATGATCGATGTGTTACATAGAGCTAAGAACAACTCAGATATTGGAGGTTCAAACCTCGGTTGTTGGCACACTTGGCAGATGAGGTTGCTGCATAGAATTTCTAAAACGTGTATTAGTAACATTTTGCTTACTGCTGTTGTTGTCTCTCGTGCAACTCGGAAAGGTGTTTGAAATCAGACTCTGCTGGCATTCAAAACAGTTACTCTTATATAATCCAACAAGTACAAGCATTGATTTTCACCCTAACTTCATGGCAAATGCCACGTTCCCCTTTTTAATCTTCTCATTCAATATTTTAAGATATTGTAAGGTTACTGATGCATGCATACGGCCTAATAATGCACATAGTTGGTATATACAATCTAAAACGCGGATATATATCCTTAAATTTTGAATATTTGTGAATATTGATGTCCATAATATGTGGACATTAATGTTCACAATTTATGGAAGTATGTACACATTAGGTGGTGTATACATATACACACTATGGTGTGCAACAATATTTACCCATATTGTAATTACCTAAGTTAGTGAGTGTTTGTTTGGATACAACTTGTTAATTGTTTATCTCCTTAATTGTTGAAAGTTGATTAAAATATAAATGTATCTTGAAAAATTGTGTTCAAAGGGTTGTACATAATCAAATAAATTAAAAATTTAAAAGAAAAAGACAATGACAAACAAAGGCTTAGTAGAAAAATGAAAACTTTTAATAACCACGGTTCAACGTTATGACACATCTATTAAAGACAATAACATAGGCATGCAATATAACACTTAGAATCAATGATGGTGAACAGGTCTAACTGGTTGTGTAGGTACATGATACATAGCAACATGCATCTGCGTTGGAAGATTGGGCATTGTTGCCTCAAATTTAAGAACTTGAATTGCTTTCCGTATGGAGGGCCTTAGATTTCAATTAGGGTGAGCACACCAAAGTCGATTATCAAATATTCTATCTCTTTTTCATCAAAATCCCTTTGGAGCTTCCCATCCACAGCCAAAAGAAGTTCTCTTTTTTCATGAAGATTCCAAATCCACTCTACCAACCCCATTTTAGAATTCTTTCCCATTGGATGAATTGACTTTCTTCCCGTAGCAATTTCTAAGGCAACTACCTCAAAGCTATACACATCTGACTCTTTACTAGCCCTGCCCGTGCTTATATATTCTGGAGCCATGTATCCAAAAGTTCCAGCCAATCCAGTTGTTTGAGGACCAAGTTCATAATCCATAAGTCGAGCTAATCCAAAGTCACCAAGCTTGACATTGAAACTAGAGTCTAGCATGACATTGCTTGCTTTGATATCCCGGTGCACCACACATTGCTCCCACTCTTCATGAAGATAAAGCAGCGCAGGGGCCAATCCAAGAGATATCTTGTATCTCACTTCCCAAGTGAGAGGATTCCTCTTGCCAAACATGTGAGAATCAAGGCTATCATTTGGCATAAACTCGTTGACAAGTAGGAACTCACCTATGTCATGACACCATCCAATGAGTTGCACCAAATTTCGATGCCTCAGTTGGTTAAAGATCTTCACCTCGGTTATGTATTTTTTCTTCCCTTGTTTAGAGCCTCTTTGAGATTTTCTTTACAACGACTAACATGTCTAAATCAGTTAAGTAGCCCTTGTAAACAACACCAAACCCTCCTTAACCCAACTTCCTTTCATCTGAGAAGTTGGTGGCTAAAACAAGATCATTGTAAGAAAACCTTCTTGGCCCTGCTTCTCTCTCAAGATCTTCATTAATTGATGTTAAGTTACTGTTCTGCAACTGTTTCCTTTTTCTTTCCCTTCCATATCCACAATGTTATAAACGCTATAATTACCCAAATATCAGAACACCACCGGACAATGTCAAACCCTCACTTAATCCAATATTTTTTGCTTCCTTTTCACTTTTACTTACTTTTATATCCAAGCTTGAATTGAATTCCCATGACAAAAGTGTATTTCGCTCTACATATTGACTAGTTCCGGCCAGTTGAAAATCCAATTGTGACCCACTGGGGCAGAACCTTCATCATATCAATTTGGTAGGAAAGACTAGTAATTTCTTGAGTATTAGAGGTCCTTTTGTAAGTCCAAGAGACACTCAAATTCTTAGCACTAGTGTTGTAGATAATCCATACATCTGCGGTATCTTCACTGTGTAAACTAGCATTCCAAGTAGTGTACACGACAGAATAAATTGAATTGTTGTTAATTTCCACATGCTCAACTGAACTGAAGGATCCCATTCCACATTCCCATAAGAAGTCGAACTCAACTAGAACAATTTGGTTCTGAGATGAATCACTGGTTGTGGTGTTGAATAGGCCCAGAAAGCCACCAGCTGTATTTGGTGGGATTTCAAACCCAACAGGAGCCAGGAAGAATGCAAGCCCATGACCATAAGTAGGACTGCCTTATGTATCAAAAATGAAGGAGAAATGAGTTGTGAAGTCAGAGAGGTTTCCTCAATTGGAGTCCCAGAGTGGAACCCTCTCCACATAGGTGGCCCAACCTACACGGCATACATAATTGACTTTGTTCATCTCTATGGCTCCTACAGAAGATACAGCATTTCCATGATACAGTATGTTCGACCCATTAGACTCAAAGTGAGACATTTGGAAATAAATAGAATGTGCAGAGGGAAGGTAAAAAAGGAAGAAGAATAGTGGTAGCTTGAATAAGTTGTAGAAAGTGACGGCCATGGCTTGGAAAACAAAGGAGTTTAGAGCTGCTGAGACAAGTTGGAGAGCTATTTCATCTGAACTTTTATGTCAAGGCTATATGATAACAATCTTAATTAATGTCGTGATGATGCTCAAGTTTCATTAAAAGAGCTTTATATTCCTACAAATATAAAGATAACAATATTAAACTTCATAAAAATTCTTCGCCTGCAAAATAGGGTCAAGGTCAACATTGAAATCAAATGAAATGAAATATATAATAATCAGGTAAAACGCTTCAGCATGTGTACTGGAACCTGATTGTTCTAATCAAATTTTTTTGTCAATATTTGTCTTTATTGAGCATGTTAGAAATAAGGTAAAATGCATCAACACTTCTAATCCACAAATCATGACCCTTAATCTATCCTCCAGCTCCATGTTAGAATACTCTCTTTGACATATACTTAAAAAATATTATGACTATTGGATATATATCATCTACCTTTTACTTTAATTATATTGATTAGCCAAAAAAAAAAACTTTACCATCGCTGCATTGTAACAATCAGTTAATACTAACTCAGCAACACCTCACCCAAATGCTAATGGAATCGAGAAATCTCTCAACATTTACGTTCAACACCCCCTCTCTCTGTCTCTGTAACAACATGTTCAGCCAAACTTCTGTCTCTATAACTTTTAGTTGGCCAAATCTTCCATATCTTCAGAGAGAGAGAGAGAAGGAGAGACAAGGATGATCGAGATTGAGAACGTGATCGCAATAGAGACTAAGAGCAAAAGTGAAGCCGCAACAGGAGATCTCGTACACTGAAGCGCAACCGATATGGCAATGTGTGGTGTCATATTATATTAGGGCCCAAAAGCCCAATCTATTGTATATTTAGGCCTAACCCATTTAAGTTAGGCCCAATTATTTGTATACCTCTCTTTCTATTTCCCATGTAGCCTATATAAAGGCCTCCCCATTCTATTGTAATGATGGTCAATAATGAGTAAAAAAAGACTAAGTGGACGTAGGTTCTATTGGTCGAACCATGATAAATCCGGTTGTCATTTTCCCTCTTTTTCCCCCAACCACGCCAAAGCCCTAACATACGGTTCCGACCCTAGAAATAAATTGGAGGATCTATTTTGACCTCCTACAGGCGATATCCTCATGGCACACATTGTCCCCAAAAGTAAAGCCACCGGCATTGTTCTCCCTCCCCTAATAGGGAGAAATTATTCATTTCTCCCGTTGTATTGTACATGTAATCCTCACAACCAATACAAATAAGTGATTGTGAGTTTGGATGATTATATGGCTCCGTAAAATTAGAAATGAATAAAAAATCACTTATTTGTATTGGTTGGGAGGACTACATGTACAATACAACGGGAGGAATAAATAATTTCTCGATAATAGGAACCAACAAGAGGATGTGTCGGACTTCGTGGATAGAATCGTGAAAGAACAACAAAATCTCTCTCTAAAGATTCAAAGGACTTTAGTGACATGGATTTCACTGGAGAGAGATTGAGTGTGTGTTAACGGAGAGGTTGAGAAGTTTTTAGCGTTCGAGTAAGGTAAAGCTGAGTTGGATTTTTAATTGAGGTGGTGAACTTTGATTGGACCCCTGCTAAGTCATATTGTAACTTGACACATTATAGGTGATACAGTACCTTGTAACGTTTTTTTTTTTTTTTTTTTTAATGAAAATGGTCCCTTGTAACAGTTGTTACTAGTGACCATTACAAGTACAAGCATTAATTTTCACTTTCACTTTAACTTCAGTTCCAAAGCCATGTTCCTCTTTTCAATCTTCTCATTCAATATTTTCAGATATTGTCATTACCTACCATGATTATCATGCTAATAAGTATAAGAAATGAAAAGTTTTATAACCACGGTTCAACATTATGACACATGCATTAAACTTGATAATCTCATAACACAATAGCCAATATAACAATGCTTAGAAGCAGAGATAGTGAACAAGTTTTTTTTTTTTTTTTTTAATCAAGATAGGAAACTTATCATTAATCAAAATAAAAGTTATCTCTCAACCATGACTCTTTAGCAGTGGGCAGGAGAGAGTCTTTATTACAAAAAGAGGACTTATTAAGAGCAATTTAGCTAAGGAGTAAGCTACACCATTAGCTTTTCTACTGACCCAATGAAAACACAACTATTAAAATTCTTAATTAAAGAACATGCATCTCGATGAAAAGAAGCAATTTCCCAATGGCAGTCTTCACCACCACCAATAAAAGCATTAATACACACTTTAGCATTACCCTCAATAATGATATCGGGAAAATGGTAGTGAACAAGTTTAACGACCGTGTTGGAGGCTTGTTGTTATGGAAGGTTCACTAGAGCTGACTGGGGGAATAGTTAAAGGTGCATGATACATAAGAACAGGCATCTGGGTTGGAAGATTTGGCAGTGTTGTCTCAAACTTAAGAACTTGAATTGCTTGCCTCATGGAGGGTCTCAGGTTTCGATCAGGGTGAGAACACCAAAGCCCAATAATCATCAACCATTCCACTTGTTTTTCATCAAAATCTGTTTGGAGCTTCTCATCCATAGCTAAAAGAAGATCTCCTTTTCCGTAAAGATTCCAAATCCACTCTACCAACCCCATTTCAGAATCCTTTCCCATTGGATTAACTGACTTTCTACCGGTAGCAATTTCTAAGGCAACTACCCCAAAACTATACACATCTGATTCTTTACTAGCCCTACCTGTGCTTATATACTCTGGAGCCATGTATCCTAAAGTTCCAGCCAATCCAGTTGTTTGGGCACCTAATTCATGATCCATAAGTCGAGCTAACCCGAAGTCACCAAGCTTGACATTGAAACTAGAGTCTAGCATGACATTGCTTGCCTTGATATCCCGGTGCACCACACATTGCTCCCACTCTTCATGAAGATAAAGCAACGCAGAGGCCAATCCAAGAGATATCTTGTACCTCACTTCCCAAGACAAAGGATTCCTCCTGCCAAAGAGGTGAGTGTCAAGGCTACCATTTGGCATGAACTCGTAGACAAGTAAGAACTCACTTTTGTCATGACACCATCCTATCAGTTGTACCAGATTTCTGTGCCTCAACTGGTTAAAGATCTTCACCTCGGTTATGTATTCTTTCTTCCCCTGTTTAGACCTGCTCGAGATTTTCTTCACAGCAATTAGTATGTCTAAATTAGTTAAGTAGCCCTTGTAAACAGAACCAAACCCTCCTTGACCCAACTTCCTCTCATCTGAGAAGTTGTTGGTGGCTGAAATAAGATCACTATAAGAAAACCTTCTTGGTCCTGCTCCTCTCTCAAGGTCATCATTAATTGATGTTAAGCTTGTCGCAACTGTTTCCTTTTTCTTTCCCTTCCATAACCACAATGTTATAAATGCTACAATCACCCCAGCTATTAGAACACCACCAGACACTGTTAGAACCACTATTAATCTATTATTTTCCGCTTTCTTTCCACTTGTTACTTTTATATCCAAGCTTGAACTGAATTCCCATGACTTGATGGTATGTCGCTCTACATTTGCTCCAGTAGCAGCTGAAATTCCAATTGTGACCCACTCAGGCAGAGCCTTCATTAGATCAATAGTGTAGGAAAGATTAGTATTTTCTTGACTATTAGAGGTCTTTTGGTAGGTCCAAGAAACGCTCAAGTTCTTTGCACTAGCGTTGTAGTTGATCCATACATCTGCAGTATCTCCACTGTGTAAACTAGCATTCCAATTGGTGTAAACAGCAGAAGAAATTGAGTTGTTGTTAATTCCTACATGCTCAACTGGGGGATCCCATCCCGGGTTCACGAAAGAGTCGAACTCAACTAGAACAATTTGGTTCTGAGATGAATCACTATTTGTTGTGTTGAATAGGCCCAGAAAGCCACCAGCTGAATTTGGAGGGATTTCAAACCCAACAGGGGCCAAGAAGAATGTAACCCCATGACCATAACTAGGACTCCCTTGCGTATCAATAATGAAGGAGAAATGAGTTGTGAAGTCAGAAAGGTTTCCTGTATTGGAGTCCCATAGTGGCACCCTCTCCACATAGGTGGCCCAACCAACGCGGCATAAATAATTGACTTTGTTCATCTGAATGGCTCCAACAGAAGGTACAGCATCTCCATGATATACTATGTTCAACCCGTTGGACTCAAAGCGAGACATATGGAAAGAAACTGAATGTGTAGAGGGAAGAAGAAAAAGGAAAATGAATAGTGGTAGCTTGAATAAGTTGTAGAAAGTGGTGGTCTCCATGGCATGAAAAAGTGAGAAGGAGAAGAGAGCTGGGACAAAGTTGGAGAGCTACTTCATCTGAACTTATATGCCAAGGCGCGCTATATAATAACAATTCATAGATGTCCTCATGATGCCGAAGTTTCATTGAAAGTGAACTATATTCTTGCAAATATAAAAATAAACTTCATGCAAATTCATCGCCGCAATTATGGCCACATTAAAATGAAATGAAATTAAATAATAAGGTAATACGCATCAACACGTCTAATTAATTAATAATACCTGATTGTTCTAATATCAATATTTGTCTTTAGTGATTGTGTTTAAGCTATCCTCCATGTTCTAGTACTGCGTTTTAGATGGACTTATAAAAGAATATGATTAAGTGATGTATCTCATTAACTTTTTACTTTTAATATATTAATTAGCAAAATTAAAAAATAAAAATTTTCTATAATACATTGTAACAATGGGACCATATCACCTACATTGTGTAAAGGTACAATTACTTCAATATGACTTAACTAGCCCAATTAGAACTTGTCACCTCAATTAAAACCAAACTCCGTTTCACCTCACCCAAATGCTACTGGAATCCATAAATCTCTCAACCTTTCCATTAACACACTCTCTCTCTCTCTCTCTCTAACTTCCGATTGGCCAAACTTATTATGATGGAGTGCCCCCATTGCTCCTTAACATTTGTAATCTTTGAGGGTATTGATTGATTTCACCATAGTTGCTAATCTTTTATTTAGTATTTAAAATTCAAAAACTGAAAGAGTTAAGTAAAAATGAGGAAGGTAACTGTTAATTAACACTTGTGCTTTCTCCAATGTTGTGGATCAGGACTAAGTGTGGAGACTCTCTCAGAGAATGGACACCAATGGATCGATTTAGATATTTCATGCTTAATGCTTAGAATATATATATATATATATATATATATATATAATAAATAAAAAATTGCTGAGTTGAAACTTCTCTCTCTCCCCCCATGAGGTTCTTCATTCCTTTTTCCTTTTATATTTTAATTTGATCTTTTCTTCTTAAATCTAGATATCACATTGGAGCGAGAGGTTGAGGGTGACCTTTTACATGGTGACATAGGTCAGTTATATATCTGCCCATAGAGCTTTGTAAACTTGTCAATTTGATCCCTCATAGATTGGGTTCATACCGCATGTATTGTTTCAATTTACTTGGTTATGCGTCTTTATCATCTTTAGGTTGCGTTACTTAGTCAAAACCTCTAATCAATAGTTTTTATTGGCATACTTTCTAGCCATGCGTCTCCATCATTTTCATTCCACACCTTTATTCAATAGTCTTTATCGTTTTCAGATCATGCGTTAACATTACTCTACCAACTCCATTATAGAAAATGAAATGACCAATTGCCAATTTCTAATAAAGGTGAGGTGGCAAAGTTTTATTTTCTAATAAAAGTGACGAAGTTGAGTATCATTTTTTAAAATAAGAATACTAGAATAGATACTGTCATTTTGCAAAAACTCAAAAGAAATTACTGTAATTTTCCCTTTATATATTAATAAACTTCAACATACATGTTAATTCCAAATTACGTGTAATATATATTTGTATAGCAATGTCACACATTGTTACAACTTGATTTAATGGTCAGCTTTATAATTTTGTATCAAACAACTGATCGAGCACCAATATGCATGTATATAATACATAAATACTCGGCTGGCAAGAAAATGTTTAAGGATTTCTTCGTCATCTACTAGAGGTGACCTCGAATAGTTGGCTTGGAAATTTCAACGATCTCAACATTATAGGTTGCCGATTGCCATCAATAAAATAAAATAAAATAAATCAATGCAATATAGTACTCGAATAGTTTGCTAGTTATGCTAGTATATTATACATAAATACTCGGCCGGCAAGAAAATGTTTAAGGATTTCTTCGTCATCTACTAGAGGTGACCTCGAATAGTTGACTTGGAAATTTCAACGATCTCAACATTATAGGTTGCCGATTGCCATCAATAAAATAAAATAAATCAATGCAGGAATATAGTACTCAATATCATTTGTCTTCTCCATTGTAAACAATATTATCTTTTGTTTTAAAAAAATAAATAAATAAACTATGTTATCTTTTGTTTTTTGTTTTTTTCTCCCGAGTAAATGTAAACAAAAGCATATCTCCACCCAGGATGAGTAAAGAATTGGCCTCTCTAGGTACAAAAATTGGCTAGCCAGATCGTACAAGATGAATCATGATCTTGGTAACAACCTCTTGACCTCTTCAATTTTCCAATCAAAATAACCTATTATATACCCGATTTATTGCTCTGACTATGTTTTGGGAATCACATGCATTTGAGGATGACGTAGTTGAGCTGTAATTTAGAAACATCTTTTGCTGCCAAAATGATAGTGTGAGCCTCAGCCCAATTTGCAGAGCCAAAAACATGAGAGCCAGTCCAATCGTGACATAAGTTACCAAGATCATCCCTACGTACACAACACTAGAAACACTCTACTATTTTAACAGCAGCATCCACAATTCCACATTAACTTTCAACCAACCTGGTGAGTGTTGTCTCTTCCTATCCTTTGTAGGACGTGTTTATTTGATGAGCCATTTTGATAGGTAGCATTTCCTCCCCAGTATGCACGAGCTTGATCCTGCTACACCAAATTTGATTTACAGCAGACCACAGCAAAAGGGTGAACTTAAGTTATTCATCTTTCCTAATTCCCAAGTATATATTTAGGTATAGGATAGTTCTAACCCAGTCTTCAATTGGCTTAGAGAGCATATCAGTAAAGTTTATACAAATTATGACTAAGGTTAAAAAAAATAGTTTTACAAAGGACAACCAAATAGGCAAATACGAATACAAATATTATATCCCACTTTTGTGTACCACTTTACACTTCACTAATTATAATTTGTGACGGTTTTTTTTTTTTTTTTTTAATAATTAAAATTTAAAATAGAAAAAAATCATATACGTATGATATTGTAATTGGTAGAGCATGATATTATATTAGGATATTATACTCCACCAGGGCCGGCCCCGAGGTTCGGGTTGCCCCAGTCCGTTCCGATTTTGGTTGCTCACTTATCATTAAAATATTTTTAAAAAATATATAAGTCAAATTTTTTTTTTTTTAATACAAAATCAAGGTTACAGTGTGTTTTTAGTTTGAATTATATCAAAGGAAAGAAAAATAAAAAATAAAAATAAAAATGTAACCCCAGTTTTGTTTTTGAGACTTCACTTAAGTCTTATTATTATCATTCTTCGTCATATTACCTATAACCTATATGATATTGCAATCCCGTTTCAAATCACAATTCATTCACCATCAACAAAAGAAACTAACAAAGGAATTTTTTTTAATAAAATCAATAGGAAATGATATTTATATAATCAATCAATTACTTGTTATGTACCTAAAAATAATTAGGTAATGATATTTGTGTCACGCAAATAACAAAAAAAAAAAAATTAAGCATTGTAGTATAAATATTAAACTAAAACTACTTCTTATACACATTTCGAAATATTGACTCTCATATTGTCTTGTGGATTGGTCAGTAGTCACTTGTGGATTGTGGTCTCGTAGATTGGAAATTTGATAGAAGTATGGAACTAAGAAAAAAAGAAGGTTTTTTTTCACAAAGTTTTGCAAACTGTTCCGAATTAACTATTAAAACAAAATATTTCAATATCAGTGTACCATTTTAGAGTCACATGTATAAATCATGTTTGTCAATATTTTAAATATATAAATTTATATTTAACATAATATCTAAATTCGTGGACCATGTAATTTAGATTTTTTTTTTAACTAACATAGTTCCTTAATTTGGGTGGCAGATAGACCATCTAAGTAAATAAGAAAAGTCAAAAGTTTTGTTTTAACCAAGGAACATAACATGAAAAGTGTTGCTGAAGCTTTAAGTCTGTACATTTTCAAATTTCAAGGAATGTGCTGGCTTAATGTTCAGAGGAGAAAACAAAAACAAAAACAAGATGGAGAAGTGGCCTTCGTTGATCAAAGCAATGAGAAAAGCTGATGACCCTCACGCCTTGACGGCTCAACACTCCTCAAGCCATCTGCAGCAGCGTCCCTCTGCCCTTCACTAAGTTTTGAGTTTTATTTTTTTCTTTCTCTCTCTCTTTTTTTAATCATTTCAAAAATTGGGCTCTTTAATTTCCAATTTTTATGCCCTTTTGCCCTTTAAACATTTTTTTTTCCTTTTTCTGTATACTAACAAAAAATTCCCACCCTGTGGTTGCCCTGCGAGGGGGGTTGCCCAAGCCCAAGGGCTTGCCGGGCTTACCCCGGGGCCGGCTCTGTACTCCACCAATCTCCAAATACCGAGGATATTATATTAGGGTTCGAAATGATATTATATTAGGGTATTATACTCCACCAATCTCCAAATACCGAAGGATATTATATTAGGGTTCGAAGTGATGGATTTTAAAATTATATTGTTACAGTTATTGCCTTAGAACTCCAAAGTCTCACTAACAGGGATCTTTCATAATGCCTTTAGTTGAATTGTTACGAAAAGGATATGTTAAAATAAATATGAGGCGTGATATTCCTTGAATTGTTCGGATTACATAGATTAGATTGGATGATTTTTTATGCAGGCTGACATATCTAGTAGGATGAATAAACCAAAAGATCCAATCAAGAGAATAAATCCGGGATGCCTAGCTAGCACTGTAGTAAATATCATTCAACACTACTAATTGTGGATGTCACTTGTGTGGGGTAAAAAATCGAGTTATGAATGGAACCGCTTAATGGCAGAGCTCGGTACGATGGGGACCCGATTGGGTGGCTAAATCTAATGAGACACAGACTAGAGGGAGAGAAAACACAACAATGAACACCATATTTGACGTAGTTCGGCTAACAATGCCTACATTCACGGGGAGGGGGTTTCTCACTAAATTAATGAGGAAAAATACATACAAATGACTCAATAACCTATACAAAATCTCTCTCTCTCTCTCTCTCTCTCTCTCTCTCTCTCTCTCTCTTTCTTCTCCCTGGTCTAACGTGTGCCCCCCTCTCCTCTCTTTCTTCTTTTATTCATTTTCTCCCCTTTCTCTTCATGGGCCCGTATGGGCTTCTTCTAGTGGGCCTGTGTGGGCTTGGTTGTGTATTGGGCTTAGGACATTATTTTTTGGCAATACATCACTCAATACAACCAAGTTATACACTTAATTGTCAGAACGAATCACACAACTCCAAAGCAAAACACACTTGCAAATCATTTTCTAAATCAAAACACTTTTTATTTTCCTTTCTCATTTCTCTTCTATACAAAGCATGAGAATTTAATACTTACAATAAATATTTGACAACTTCATACACAAAAGACAACTCCCTAGGTAGTCTTTACATGTCCTAATACATTGAAATTAAACTAAACTATAACAATTAGCAACAAGACTTTATAAAATAACTTTTACCGAGTAATACTAACAAATAAAATACACTTGGACACGTAAAATAAAATATTTTAGGACACATATCAGACAATTAAAGTTAAAGGAAAATTGTACTTTCCCCCTTTTTAATTATTTGGTCCATCTCAATTCCCTTTAATGTATAAAGTCGAACAATGTCCCCACAAATGTATTGAAAATATGTAAATAGTCCTCTACTATCTAATTTTCAATTAAATCCAAGCACAAGTAACAAAATCTTTTTATGTATTTTATCAATTTCAAGTCATAATGTTCAAAATCTGCCATTACATATTAATCATGGTTTTAAAAACCGAACCGGACTGGCCGGTTCAACCGGTTCTCTTAAGAAGCCTAAAATATAGAAAAAGTGAAGAAAAACTGGGAATTGTCGGTTCAACCGGAAAAATCGGGAACCGGACCGGTCCAACTGGTTTGACTACTTTTTAATACTAAAAATTTTTATTTAAAAAATAATACTTATATATTAGGTCTACATAGAAGTTAACCTAACAATAAATATTTGGCTCACACAAAAGGCAACCCAACATAACATTTAATTTAATTAATGAATGGTAGGTCCAATAATTAATATAGCCCACCCTCATATTTAAAATTCTTGGTAGACTATAGGGGCTTGTTTGGTACATGTTTTCATTTTCATTTTCATTTCCTGACATTTTTCAACTTTTCAAATTGAAATTTGAAACTTGTTTGAATTTTTTTTTTTTTTTTTTTAATTTCTGTTTGGCACCCTATTTTCTCACATGTTTTCAGTCTTGTTTTTATTTTAATTTTTATTATGGCTCAAACTTAGGTACAGTTCCTTAGGTTAGGTACATTAGGTTCAATAATTGAATTTGTTGCGATTTTTTTGGTGCACCCAAGTGCAGGTTTCGCAAGTAGTAATAAAGTCTCGGTAAGACCGAGGTCGAACCACAGGGAATGGTTGACACAGTGTAAAAATTCCTATTATTATGAAAAGAAAACAAGAATAAATTTGGTTGATTTCCACCTAAAGATGGAGCAAGAGATTATGAAAACTGTAATTAAAAACAACTAAATAATTTTGGAAGAAATTAATGAAGGAAGGCACTAGGGTTTCAAGGATCCACCTAATATTTCACTATATGAATTTGGATTATATTTTAACTCGATTAGGTTAGAGAGCAAACTCACTTAGTCGGAAGATTTGACAATAGATCACTTCCTAATATTAAGATAGATAGAAAAATAAATTGGTTTCTAGAGGAGATTATGCATTCAACATATTCTTAAATCATAATGTATCATGGAGAATGCATACAATATATCCAAAAATCATATTAAATCTCAATACGTTGTCAACATATGAAAGCATTCGATATATTCTCAAATCATAACGAATCACAGACTCATGCATTCGATATATCCAAAAATCATATTAAATCAATAATATGTTAACATATAACCAATCACAAATCTATCATTGATACATTAAAAACACTCAATAATCCAAATACACATAGACAAAATATTAGAGTTCACCCATAACCCTAGCTAAAAGTTTAGCAAATCATGGCTAAGAAATTACAAAAAGAAAAATTAGGAAAATCCATGCTAGGGAGAAAACTAGAGAGGAAAAAAAAAGAAAAAGAAAAAGAGTCTCCAAAATATATTCCTCCCAGGCGGTAGCTTCCCCCCAGTTACTGCTTCATGCCAATTCAATTAGGGCTCCTTTTTTAAAATAATCCTGTGTGGCGCGGCAATACCAAGGAACATGCACCCCACACCCATCCAAATGAAAGCTACATGCCACGTGATTCCTTTAAGCTCATTAATGGGTAATAATCGGGTGCTTTGCAGCAACAAAGGGAGGCATGCAATCCACAGTCAAATGTAAGCAAGCTCCCACGCCTAAATTCATTTAAGCTCTTTAAAGCTTTAATCCTGTGTGATGCGAGTACGATGGATAGTGTGAGCTTGTGGGCTTTGTACTTCTTCTTGTTATTTTTATTTTCAAACATTAATTTGCACCTAAAACATAACATAAAATTTAGACTTTATAAAATTAAAATAATGCATACAAATAAATTATTTTTATACAACGCAATGAAATAAAAGAAATGTAATAATTTGCAAACAACGAAAAATACAATGCAAAATAATTCTATTAAAAACCTTAGAAAATGGGCTTAATAAGTCATATTTCATGACTTATCACACCCCCAACCTAAATTTTGCTAGTCTCTAGCAAACCTAAAAACAAATAAACTAAAAATAAATCCTAGCTACACCATTTTTGCTGGCACTCTCGATTGCATTTAGCGTATGCAACAAGCCTTTAAACCCCTAGGTGTCCCTAGTGGATGAGTTATAGTCTCGTGAGGGCTTACCAAAACGATACCCACAAACGTTTTGTTACTTCAACAAATATGCTCAGTCTTGACTTTAAATTAAAACAAATGCAACTGTGTTATTAATGAGAATAAAGTATCACAAAAACAATGGTTCTCATTCATGGATAAGCTTAAAAAGACAAACTCCATCTTTAGAATTTCCAGGAAATCCAAACTAAGTTCAAATCACTTATAATTAAATAGTGGAACGCCACAAGTCTCCTTTGGTGTAAAGTGAAGTAACACATAATCATGGGGTTTCAAAATAAATCCAATATAAATGATTCAATACTCTAGAATTCATTGGAGTCCCTATCAGATGAACTAACCAAGGCATAGACAGCAACAAAGGCAAACTTTTTTTTTGACACGTGTGGACTGTGCAATGTCTAACTCCTTTAAGCTTTCTAATTGACCCATGTATAGAGCATTAGACCAGTGACTCCCAAACCAGATGGCTTTAGGGCACTAGGTGTAGACAGGGGCGGAGCCATGTATTGGCTAGACTGGGCTATAGCCCAGTCAAGCTTTTAAAAAAAAAAAAAATTTATAGCAAAAATTTTATTTTATTTTAAGTAGTCTTAGCCTTAGCCCAGTCTGAACTCCAATCTCAAACCTATTAAAAAATTTAGTCCAATCCAATTCCAAATCCAAAACCTATTCAGAATTCCAAATCCAAACCACAAATGTTTAACCTAGACCCACCCAAATTACTCATATATCTGAAATCCCAACTCACATATCTAACCGTTAAAAAAAAAAAAAATTATGAAATCCCAAACTACTCACATTCGCGGCTCTCTAGCACTGCCGCTTGCTCCTTGTCGTTTGCCGTCCACTCCACTGCTACCGGATCTCTTTCATTCTTTCTTTCTCTCTCTCTCCCGTTGAGACACTGGATAAATGTAAAACTTGAAGTATATTTTGAAATTTGAATGTTTACTGACTTGGGTTTTGCTAATAGTGAGTTTACTGACTTTGTTTTGTTATTGTGTACGTGTTGATCTAATGTGGTATTGTGAATGTTTATGTGGTGTGGGTGGAAAACATGTGTCGGTTAGTGTGTGGTGTAGTTTGTGATTGTTTATCTTCTTATTTATTAAATAATGAGCTATGGCCATAGTGAGTTAGTGAGTGCAATACTTTTTGTGGTTATTTGCTAAACATTAGTGTATTACTTTCCCTACAAATTTGATATGCCTTTATCATTTTGTCAATATTGTGGCCATATCTATTACTGTTTATTCCTTTTTTTCTAAATAGTTCATTTTTTTTTTTTACTTTTGAATGAAGTTTGATTGTTATTAATAATAATAATAATAATACTAATAATAACTATGGTACATGTGAGTGTGATTATGTGGTATAAAACTTAATTTTAATTTTAATATTTGGTGATTTACTTACAAATTTGATATGAGATTTGAGATTTGAGATTTGAATTTTGAATTTTGATTGGTAATAAAAATAATAATAATTACTTTTAAAACTCTACTTAAAATGTTATTTTTATAGATTATAATGTCAACTCAATTGTAAATAAAAAAGTTAAGAAAATAGATTTTATTCTATTTGCATTGCATGTATGTTTTTCTTTTTGTTAATGTATAGAATATGCATTGAGTTGTAAGGTTCATTATATCCCCTTGACTAGGTGTAATTTTTTTTTTTTTACTAAATAAATTTTTTCATTATTGACAAGATTTACTTAATACTTTCAGCCCACCCCAAAATATTTTTCTGGCTTCGCCCCTGGGTGTAGAAACACCCTTATGGGCTTACTAACTCAAGTCAACAAGGCTACAAAGCTAAACTAGCCACACATAACAATGTCCAACTCCCTTAAGCTTTCTAATTGACCCATTTATAGAGCGTTAGACCAATGACTCCCAAACCAGATGGCTTTAGGGCACTAGGTGTAGAAACACCCCTATGGGCTTACTAACTCAAGTCAAAAGGCTACGAAGTTAAACTAGCTACACAAAACATTAACCAATTCAAGCTCTCACCCTTCTTTTTTTTTTTGAGTACTAATACCATGCCAAGGTTACTCAACTAACAAGTCAACCAACTAATCTTAAGATACTAAAAACATGAATATTTGGTTTCAAATTTCATACCCCACAAACCATATGCTAGTGTGCTTGTGCCAAGTTTCAAAGTGTAACAAGTGAAATTTCCACTATCCAGAAACAAGTATCAAAGGACAAAATTCAGATTTCCTAATTAACTGATCATGTGTTCCTAAATTTAAGCTCATCAATGAAATTTGAATCAAGGTAGAGTTTCAACAAATTCTCAAAGATAACCCAACCAAGCATTTGAATATCACAAAATCAATCATTAAGTCAAGAAATCATTGCATAGAATCAATTTTTTTTTTTTTTTACTAGAGAGGTGATTCTAACTTCTTATCCAAAAATAACAAAGGAAACATCCTTTTTACACCCCCCTAAACCTAAATCAGACATTGTCCTCGATGTTAAAATTGTATGAATAATGAGAGACATGCCAATAAACGAAGGATGAGGGACAGGTAAAGAAAACACCTGTAGCATTGATGAATTTTCAAAGCTATTTCCTGCAATTGGTTAGAAACCACAAAACAAAAGAAAAATAGAAAAGAAATAATAATAAAAAACTACTATGTACAACAAGTATGTGCTCCAGTCAATTCCCTTAAATAGGGTCTTTTAGAGGGGTGGATTCAACCTCTGAAATAAAGTTTTCCAGGAATGGTTTAAGATATTTCCAATTAACCTTAAAAGGTCTACCATTCTTTTGGTTCTTAATTGCTATTTCATCATGAGGATAAATGATTTTTACAATGAAATGTCCTATCCCTTTGGATCTAAACTTTTTAGGAAGCAAATGGAATTTAGAATCATGAAAAAGCATCCTTTGTCTATAAATTTTGAAATCTTCATATGAATCATGCCAATTTTCTTTCCATTGTTTCAATTGCAATTTCCTCTTTGCTCTAGCCTTATCTGATTTAGAATTAAATCTCTTTATTGCTCTAGACAATTTATTTCTAGCACTCTTTTGCTTTCTCAAAACATGGAAACACTTACCAGCTTGCAAAGAGTCAAGTTTAGAAGGTGTGACCTCAGGGAAAGTTTCCTTGGGTTCTATATCAATAGAATTGAACTCAACTGTTGGGGGCTCTAACTCCAATATGTCATCTTCATCACTTGTTTCCAACAACTCTATCTCATGATTTGACAGCTCCTCTTTTTGCACTTTTCCATTGCTCAGCTCCAAATTCTGTGCAAATTCAAAGAGAGAATTAGTGCATGATATTTCAGAATTCTTATCATATGAATCAAGTGTTTCAATTAAGTCAACGTCATGCATATTCTCTTCATCCTTAAGTTGATTACATGTGTTAAAGATATTAAGCTCTACAGTCATGTTACCAAAGGATAATTTCAAGGACTCCACTCCTACAATTTATCAAAGCATTGGAAGTAGCTAAGAATGGACGTCCTAAAATAACAGGAATAGAAGTGCCTGCATGTGAAATAGGTTGTGTATCCAAAACAATAAAATCTATAAGAAAATAGAATTTATGAATTTTTACTAACACATCCTCTACTATCCCTCTTGGTTTACGAATAGATCGGTCTGCAAGTTGTAGAACAACTTTGGTGGGTTTTAATTCACCAAGACCCAACTGTTCATAAACAGAGTAAGGTAGTAAGTTCACACTAGCTCCTAAGTCAAGCAATGCCCTATCAATATTAAAATTACCAATGATGCAAGAGATAGTAGGACAACCTGGATCTTTGTATTTCACTGGAGTGTTATGCTGGAGAATAGCACTTACCTACTCTGTTAGGAATGCCTTCTTTTGAACATGATGTTTCCTCTTCACTGTACAAAGATCTTTCAAATATTTTGCATAAGAAGGGATTTGTTGAATAGCATCTAACAAAGGAATATTTACTTTTACCTGCCTAAACACATTCAAAATATCTTGATTTGTTTCCTTCTTTTTATGTGCAAGAAGAGCTTGAGGAAAAGGTGCAACAGGTTTGTAGACTCTTTCCTCATCTTCTTTATTTTCCTTATCATTAGGCCCATCATCATCCTTAGTTTCTTGATTTTCCTTAGAAGGTAAAACCTTCTTAGGGATATCTTTCTCTATCACTTTTCCATTTCTAAGGGTGGTGATTGCCTTGACATGCTCTATGTGAGGGTTTTGAACCTCATTGACCACAAATTGGGTCTTTGGGTTAGGTTGGGGTTGGGCTGGAAAAGTCCCTTTTTCCCTCACACTCAATTTTGATTCAATTTGACCAACTGAGTTTTTCAACTCCTGAATATCTTGCATTACAACTTGGTTGATCTGAGTTTGGCCTTGTATAAAGACCTGCAATGTATCCTCAAGGCTCTTCTTTTGTGGTGGGACATATGGTGCATGTGAAGAAGATCCATGGGATTCATCAATGGAGGGCCCATTCCTCCAACTAAAATTGGGGTGGTTTTGCCAATTAGAATTGTAAGTTTCAGAATAAGGCGAACTGAAGGGCCTCCTATAAGCATTGGCCACATTGGCCTTGCTCATGTAACACTTCCTAGAATGCAGGAATTGTGGGACAGTCTTTGATTAGATGAGAATTGGTTTCACATATCCCACAACTACTTTCAAAGTAAGTAGGTGCTTTACTCTCAGCCTTTCCTAACTCAATGGCCTCTACCTTCCTAGTCAATTTGGCAATTCGAGAATTTACATCATCCTCCTCCTTGAGGTGATATAAACCTCCCTTAGAACTAGGTCCAAGTTTTGCCTTCTCTACTGTGTTTGAGGTCTCCCAAACTTGGGCATTCTCAACCAAGAGATCAAAATAATCCCAAGCATCATCCGGTGATTTACTTATAAATTCATTGTTGCACATCATCTCCACAAACTGCCTCGTGTTTGAGAAAATACCATCATAAAAAAAACTGATTACTCGCCATGTGTCATACCCATGGTGTGGACATGCGAGTAATAAATCTTTAAATCTTTCCCAAGCATTGAAAAAATGTTTCATTCTCCCTTTGAGAGAAATGCATTATGTTCTTCCTAAGAGTATTAGTCTTATGGGTTGGGAAAAATTTCTTCAGAAATTCCCTAGTCATCTCTTGCCATGTTCTAATGGTATTAGGCCTCAAGGAGTGTAGCCAAGATTTGGCTTTCTCCTTCAATGAAAAGGGAAAAAGTTTTAGTCTCACAACGTCATCAGTAACGTTGTTGTACTGTAAGGTAGCACAAACCTCATCAAATTCCTTGAGGTGCAGATAAGGGTTCTCAAAATCAAGCCCATGAAACTTGGGGAAGTAATTGGATTACACCCGGTTTCATTTCAAAATTTCCCACAACATTAGGGAACAATACACGAAGGTGTACTGGCCCTAGTGGGTTGTAGGTAATCCTTAAGGGTTCTAACAGGTACTGCATTATTATGTTCATTCTCCCCTTGGTTAACCTCATCATGATCAGCCATAATTATCAGATTATCAAAAGGCTCTAGATTAGAGTCAGGTAAATCAACGGAAAATTGTTCCAATTCTACTCTATATAAACGATTTGTATGATCACGTTGCCAAACGCTCATACAAATCTAAACATGCTAAGTTCAAACAAATTGGAACTGTTTACCTGAGAAGCTTTTTTAAAAAAAAAAAATTGATGGTTTTCCAAACTTTGCTTCTTGATGAGAATTGGTACCTACAAGAAAAACAAAAACAAAAAAAAAATTAATTAATAAAAACTAATTAAAATTAAAACTTGGCAAACTAGTAAAAATAATAGAAATTAAAACAATGTGTTCAAGACACATTCCCCGGCAACGGCGCCAAAAACTTGTTGCGATTTTTTGAGTGCACCCAAGTGCAGATTTCGCAAGTAGTAATAAAGTCTCGGTAAGACCGAGGTCGAACCATAGGAAATGGTTGACACAATGTAAAAATTCCTATTATTATGAAAAGAAAACAAGAATAAATTTGGTTGATTTCCACCTAAAGATGGAGCAAGAGATTATGAAAACTGTAATTAAAAGCAACTAAATAATTTTGGAAGAAATTAATGGAGGAAGGCACTAGGGTTTCAAGGATCCACCTAATATTTCACTATATGAATTTGGATTATATTTTAACTCGATTAGGTTAGAGAGCAAACTCACTTAGTCGGAAGATTTGACAATAGATCACTTCCTAATATTAAGATAGATAGAAAAATAAATTGGTTTCTAGAGGAGATTAAGCATTCAACATATTCTTAAATCATAATGTATCCTGGAGCATGCATAGAATATATCCAAAAATCATATTAAATCTCAATACATTGTCAACATACGAAAGCATTCGATATATTCTCAAATCATAACGAATCACAGACTCATGCATTCGATATATCCAAAAATCATATTAAATCAATAATATGTTAACATATAACCAATCACAAATCTATCATTGATACATTAAAAACACTCAATAATCCAAATACACATAGACAAAATATTAGAGTTCATCATAACCCTAGCTAAAAGTTTAGCAAATCATGGCTAAGAAATTACAAAAAGAAAAACTAGGAAAATCCATGCTAGAGAGAAAACTAGAGAGGAAAAAAAAAAAAAAAGAGTCTCCAAAATATATTCCTCCTAGGCGGCAACTTCCCCCCAGTTATTGCTTCACATCAATTCAATTAGGGCTCCTTTTTTAAAATAATCCTGTGAGGCGCGGCAATACCAAGGAACATGCACCCCACACCCATCCAAATGAAAGCTACATGCCACGTGATTCCTTTAAGCTCATTAATGGGTAATAATGGGTGCTTTGCGGCAACAAAGGGAGGCATGCAATCCACAGTCAAATGTAAGAAAGCTCCCACACCTAAATTCATTTAAGCTCTTTGAAGCTTTAATCCTGTGTGATGCGAGTACAATGGATAGTGTGAGCTTGTGGGCTTTGTTCCTCTTCTTGTTATTTTTATTTTCAAACATTAATTTGCACCTAAAACATAACATAAAATTTAGACTTTATAAAATTAAAATAATGCATACAAATAAATTATTTTTATACAACGCAATGAAATAAAAGAAATGCAATAATTTGCAAACAACGTAAAATACAATGCAAAATAATTCTATTAAAAACCTTAGAAAATGGGCTTAATAAGTCATATTTCATGACTTATCAAAATTCAAACACATGGTTGCATTAACCAATAAAACACAAATAATGTTATCTTTTCCAAGAATATTTAAATTCAATACAGTTATGTATTATCCTTTTATTATTATCCTATTATTATTATATTAAAAAATATTATTATATTTATTTTATGTGTAAAAACTAAAATGAGATAAAAAAACAAATAATGAAAACAGCTTATGGCTGTTTTGAAAAAGGGCATGGGACCCATACAAAAAAAAATTATTTTCAAAAACAAAATTGAAACCGATGTACCAAACAAAAAAAAAAAAAAAAAAATTTGGTAGGACTCACGAATTCTGTTTTATAAACATGAAAACAGTTTTGCAAAAGTGCGTACCAAACAAGCCCTAGTATTTATAAAGGAGAAAGTATATCATTCTCTTCTATTTTTCCAATGTGGGACAATGAAGAAGTTTTCTCACAACACAACAAGTCCCACATTGGAAAAACAACAGGTCTTCAAATAGCAAATACTATTTATAACTACATCAAAATACAAAGCTAATTAACATATTAAAATTTGAATACTTAAAATTTAAATTAGAGCATTCAAATTTTGAATCCATACAAAGTTTTTAAATCTTCAAATAAGTCAAATAAAGAAAGTTCTTACCATAAATCCAAGAAAATACTATTTTTGACTTATGATATTATCAAATAAACATAAAACGTTCTTCTATGATTTAAATATGATTATTTTGTAATTAATTTTAATATGTTTAGTTACATTTTTTTTTCTAATTATAAAATGTGAAAACTTATATAAAAGTTTAAAAATTTGTTATATATATATAACTAAATATTAGTAGTCATAATTTGTTATATATATTTTATTAATTCTATAATTTAAAAAATATTAATTAAATTATTTATGACGTCACTGGAGATATTGATATTTATGATGAAGCTCATGTGCTCTCTTATTAATTTATGCTACTATATATTTAAATCACAAACTAAAAAGAAGCAATGTGACGACTCAGTAAAGCCACAAAATCCCATTGTTGGGATGATAAATTTAGTGGAAATGTACGCCAAATTACCTTTTTTCTTGGTCTATGAACATAAATGATTTTCTGATGATTGACACCTGGCCAAGGAGGCCCAAGATCATAGTAGCATGGATTAAATTAAACTAATTAATCTCATCTAATCTTGAACTCGGTGTCTCCTTAATTCAAGGGCCCCATTAGACATTCTAGTAAGATCGAATCTTATTTGTTTAACAAATCACAGTCACATGGGCTTAGCCAATAGGAAGTTGTGTATAGAGACAGTCACCTAACCCTTTAAGATTATTGGTGTGTTAATTAGCAGCCGCCTAACTACTATATTAATGCTAATAATGAAAACCAAAAGCAATATGCCCATATAGGATAATATTTTGTACTTTACTAATAAGCCATTTTATACTATATTCAGCAAAAATTATAAGCAGCTCTATATTTGGCCAAACAAATTCTCACACGCCATTGGCTTGTTGGTACAACTCTCAACATTGGGGTAATTATAGAACACTCCGAGAGTACATAAAATACATACTCCCTCCTCTCACATAAGTGATAGGTCCCACTGATTAAATACATGGTAGGACCCACCACTTATGTGAAATGAGGAAATATTCTATAATTTTCCCTCAACATTGTATGTTTGCCAATTGCCACAATAAAATAAAATAAAATAAATCAATGCATGAATATAGGACTCAATATCATTTGCATTCTCCATTCAACTACACAGTGCCGGCCCAATATATTTTAAGGGCCTTAAAGCGAAAAATATAAATGAGACCTTGTTTTACTAAAAAAAAAAAAATTAACATTTTGGAAGAAAGCTGAAAGCCTTAAATAGGCTATATCTCTACTATATAAACTATAAACTATAGATCTTAATGTGAGAGTCTAACACAAAGGAAAATCTTAAATATGCTCTATTATAGAAACTATAGATTTCCTTATAATATTGTGTATAAGGATATCCTATTTACAGAGCCGGCCCCGGGGTAAGCCCGGCAAGCCCTTGGGCTTGGGCAACCCCCCTCGCAGGGCAACCACAGGGTGGGAATTTTTTGTTAGTATACAGAAAAAGGAAAAAAAAATGTTTAAAGGGCAAAAGGGCATAAAAATTGGAAATTAAAGAGCCCAATTTTTGAAATGATTAAAAAAAGAGAGAGAGAAAGAAAAAAATAAAACTCAAAACTTAGTAAAGGGCAGAGGGACGCTGCTGCAGATGGCTTGAGGAGTGTTGAGCCGTCAAGGCGTGAGGGTCATCAGCTTTTCTCATTGCTTTGATCAACGAAGGCCACTTCTCCATCTTGTTTTTGTTTTTGTTTTCTCCTCTGAACATTAAGCCAGCACATTCCTTGAAATTTGAAAATGTACAGACTTAAAGCTTCAGCAACACTTTTCATGTTATGTTCCTTGGTTAAAACAAAACTTTTGACTTTTCTTATTTACTTAGATGGTCTATCTGCCACCCAAATTAAGGAACTATGTTAGTTAAAAAAAAAATCTAAATTACATGGTCCACGAATTTAGATATTATGTTAAATATAAATTTATATATTTAAAATATGGACAAACATGATTTATACATGTGACTCTAAAATGGTACACTGATATTGAAATATTTTGTTTTAATAGTTAATTCGGAACAGTTTGCAAAACTTTGTGAAAAAAAACCTTCTTTTTTTCTTAGTTCCATACTTCTATCAAATTTCCAATCTACGAGACCACAATCCACAAGTGACTACTGACCAATCCACAAGACAATATGAGAGTCAATATTTCGAAATGTGTATAAGAAGTAGTTTTAGTTTAATATTTATACTGCAATGCTTAATTTTTTTTTTTTGTTATTTGCGTGACACAAATATCATTACCTAATTATTTTTAGGTACATAACAAGTAATTGATTGATTATATAAATATCATTTCCTATTGATTTTATATAAAAAAAAAATTCCTTTGTTAGATTCTTTTGTTGATGGTGAATGAATTGTGATTTGAAACGGGATTGCAATATCATATAGGTTATAGGTAATATGACGAAGAATGATAATAATAAGACTTAAGTGAAGTCTCAAAAACAAAACCGGGGTTACATTTTTTTTTTTTATTTTTCTTTCCTTTGATATAATTCAAACTAAAAACACACTGTAACCTTGATTTTGTATTAAAAAAAAAAAAATTTGACGTTATGTATTTTTTAAAAATATTTTAATGATAAGTGAGCAACCAAAATCGAAACGGACTGGGGCAACCCGAACCTCGGGGCCGGCCCTGCCTATTTATATATGCAGAAATCTTTGAATATGCTACATCTCTATTGTAAAAACTATATACTTACTTATAATATTATGTATAAAGATGTCTTATTTATACATGAAGGGAGGAGACAAAACTTCAATCCTAACCAATGTGAGACTCTAACATTAGCTCTTATGTATACAAAGTAGTAGGAGAACAACTCATTCATTTAAGCAATTTGGGACTTGAACTTTAACATAGAGAGTTTTCTGAAAAACATAAATGAATAAATAAATTGAGATGTGGGTATCTTTTTAAAAAGCAAGAGTGAGTAAGAGATGAGAGATTAAGATGAGATGAGAAGTTAGAGGCAAATGAGCAATGACCCTGTCCCACTTTATTTATTATATATATATATATATAATAACCTATTTTATTTTATTTCCATTTAAGGCTTTCCTTATGGCAGTTGTTGGAGTCAATGGCCCTTACTGCATCCCGCACCTTTCTTGATGTTTATCATGAACATTCAATGTTTGGCCCCTATGCCTTCAAATGATGTGTTTTTTGTTTCGTTTTGTATCTCTGTTTTCCTTGACAATGTATCAAAAAAAAAAAAAAAAAAAAAAATTTCGTGGGGCCTTTTATTTAATTTTATTTTTTATATGGGGGGCCTTTTTTATAAGATTTTTTGTTTTCTTCACCGAGCTTGTTTCACTTAACGTATGGGCCAGCATTGCAACTAAGCCCGAGGGTTACCTTAAAGCACTAAAATATTTTTTTATATAGGGTAAATTACACTGACACCCAATTCTTTTGGGGAAATTAGACTCGCTATACCCTAATTTGGGGAAATGACACTCCGCTATCAAATTTTCAAAATAATTAACACTCCACCCCCTTTTTATTTTTTGGGTAAATTACATTGACTCCCCCTTCTTTTAGGGAAACTAGACTTGTTACACCCTAGTTTGGGAAAATGACACACCGCTCCCAAATTTGCAAAATAATTAACACTCAACCCCTTTTCCAGAATTTTTAAAGGAATATTCTCCACTTAAACTTAAAATAATTGGAATATAATTTTTCTTTTTAACTTTGATTAGTTAGGCATTGGTTAAAAAAATTAATAAAAAATAAACAAAAAAATAAAAAAAAAATAAAAAGGGGACCAAGTGTTAATTATTTTGCAAATTTGGGAGCAGAGTGTCATTTTCCCCAAACTAGGGTGTAGCGAGTCTAGTTTTTCTAAAAGAAAGGGGGGTGTCAGTGTAATTTACCCTTTTTTTTTTTTTTAATTAATTTTTTAACCAATACCCTAACTAACCAAAGTTAAGAAGAAAAATTATATTATAATTATTTTAAGTTTAAGTGGAGAATATACCTTTAAAAATTGGGGAAAATGGAGTTGAGTGTTAATTATTTTGCAAATTTGAGAGCGGAGTGTCATTTTCCCAAATTAGAGTGTAACGAGTCTAATTTCCTTAAAAGAAGGGAGTGTCAGTATAATTTACCTTTTTATATATATATCATTTGTCTTCTCCATTTTAAACAATATTATCTTCTTTGTTTTTTGTTTGTTTTTGGGAGTAAATGTGAACAAAAGCCTAACGGTTATCTCCACTCTTACAAAGGATCCACTCAGGGATAGCAGAGGAATGTGTAATGTTACGAACACAGTTATTTTCATAACATTTTTCAAAAGTCAAAACAGTTAAGTTGACAACTTTTAATTATCATCTCGACTCATAACTGAAATCATTTTATTATCTACTATACATAACATAACACCTCGATAGTTGTGATTTTTTTTTTTTTTCAAAAATTACTATGCCTCAAGACTTACTGATAAAGAATTGACCTCTCTAGATACAAAATTGGCTAACCACATCGTACAAGATGAATTTAGTATAGATCTAGCTTTATTATCAACCTCTTGCATTTCCCAATCAAAATAATTTGTTACCTGATTTATTGCTCTAACAATGTTTTGGGATTCATATTTGAGGATGACGTAAATGTTTTAGGAAGTGATTATTCAGTACTCTCGCAGTACAATAAGTGTGTACTCCTTCATCTCACATAAATTGTGGGTTCTACTAATTAAATTTATTGTGGGACCCACTATTCATGTTAGAGGAAAAAGTACGTATTTATTTATGTTCCAAGAGTACTAAATAATTTTTCTGTTTTGGGAATCACGTTTAGTTGATAGCTTTTAAAATAATTGTTCATAAGGGAGCAATTATTCAGTACTCCCAAATTACAGCGACATGATACTCCTTCTTCTCATATTAATGATATGTCACATTATGAAAATTTAATTAGTAGAAATGTAGAATCAACCATTTATATAAGATGAGGGAGTCGTGGTACTCCGAGAGTACTAAATAATTGCACCCTTATGAACAAATATTTTCAAGAGCTTACTACTTGTAGATATCAAAGGTTTAAAAAAAAAAAAAATCTACAGAGAACCAAATTCCAAATACAAAAGGATATTACCATTCGAAGTGAAGGATTTTAAAATTAGATTGTTACATTTGTTGTCTTACAAATTCAAATTTTCATTAACAAAGATCTTTCACAATGCCTTTTGTTGAATTGTTACGAAAAGCATATGTTAAAATTTCTATGAGGCATGATACCTTGAATTGTACGGATTACATTAGATTAGATTGGATGACTTTTGATGCAGGTTGACATCTACTTAGGATGGTTAACCAAAAGATCCAATCAAGAGTAGTATAAAAAAATAAAAATAAAAAAGATCCAATCAAGAGAAAATAGGATAATTTTGGGGTAGTACTATTGCAGATGTCACTCAATGCTACTAACAGCAGCAGATGTCACTCATCGCGACCAAACTATATTCTTAATTGCATGACGGAATTACACAACTCCAAAGTAAAACACACTTGTAAATAATTCTTTGAATCAAAATTCTTTTTCTTTTTTTTTTCAAAAAAATTCTTTTCATTTTCCTTCTTATTTCTCATTGATATTTGTAGGCAAATACAATGTTCACACAAAATCCAAAGATAAAAAGTTCCCTAGGTAGTCTTTACTCTTTACATCTCCCATTACATAGAAAACTAAACTATAATAATTACCAATAAGACTCTATAAATAACTTTTACTAAAGTAATATTGACAAGTAAAAGAGACTTGGAGGCATAAAATAAATGACATATGTCGTCCATATGTCTGCCACATAAGATGTCACTATACTCCTATATGGCTGTATCAACTTTTTGTGTTATGTAGGTATATGATGAATTTCATATCAGGCATATGCTAAGTCGATTTGGGTTATATAAGTGATTATGAGGAATTCTAATTGTAACTAGCCTTCTTGAGATATAAAGTAAATATGACTAGTGCTTTTGGGTCATTAAATGGTATCAAAAACCTAATAACATCAATGTGAGTCCTGACTAAACATTAGAGATTTACATACCCGAATTTGTGACATCCTGAATTATTTGAATTGGATTGTATGACTGTAAACTATGTGTTAATTTTCACATTCGGCATTTAATAGGTCAATCTAAACTATATAAGTAATTAAAAGGAATTCTAATTGTGACTATCATTTTTGAGTATGATGCAAATTTAGTTAATGTTTTCTTTAGATTGTGAAATGATGTTTTTAGTACGTAGTTTTAGAAGCTATAATAATTCCTATATGTCTTTCAATATTAAAGGATCCTAGTACATTTTCTTCACTAAAAATAAAACATTGTAGATGATTAAATGAACCTTAAGCATTATGTCAAACCAAACATCTATCACACGGGGATCAAGTCCTCTTAAATAACATAAGGGTCGCCTTAACAAATCTACCATTAGAAAATTAGATCTTTGTAGGCATTTTGGAGGCAATCTTTTCTTCTTTTTATTTGCCTAAAAAGTTTTCCTTCAAAAATCGTGGCAACGTGTGAGGATTTTTGCTGTGTTGCTCGATCATTGTTTTGGAGGTTGGATAAGACTGTGAGGGAGCAATTGGCGTACATCACTTGGGCTCTTTGGTCTGCTCGCAAAAAGTTTGTTTTCAAAGGTGTGCTGACGCCGCCTTCAAAGGTGGTGGAGATTGGTAATAATCGCCCGGGGGGATACAGTCAAGCTTGTGGGAGTCTGTGAGATACTCGGTTTTTCCCATTTTACATTGATTTTCTTTTGCATCTGCTTTCTGCTTCCGACTGCGTATGTTATTCTGTCACTGGAGTCATTTGTAGGCTCTACATCATGTTTCTTTGTATTGTGCTAGAATGAATTACTTTGTATTAGAATGAATTATGATTAGTTTTTGGAGGGGAAATAATTCGAAGGTAAAACAAACCAAACCAGATGGTTAGGATTTAACTAAGTCACACCATTTTTAGTTCGGTCTTGTCTGAACAATATATGTGTTCGGTCTTCAGCTCGAAATTTCACTCGACACATATTGAATCTTCTCACCCACGCCTTGTCAACCTAATGTTCGACCCTCTTCTAGGTATGTTTTGTGTTCGGTCTTTTCCGAACTATGTGCTTGTTCGGGTAGAATAAAACCGTAAAGGTGATCCGGCCCAGTCAAATTACCTAAAAATCTCTTCCAATCATCATCCCGCTGATAGTCTTCGGCGTATATCCGGTCATCATATCCACGCGTCTCCTTTGTATTCGGTCAAGTCTGAATATGTGTCCTTACGTTCGGATAGCGTCGGAATGGACTAAAATAATATTAAAACCCTTCGTTCGATGCTCGAAATATCTAGAGCAGAGATCATTGAGCTCCTCCCCTAAATTAAAACTCTGCACAATTGAACTTTGAATTGACAGTTGCCTTATCTTCCATAAATGCACAAAAATATCCAGATCGAAGGAGTGAAAAATACGTAACCAGCTGGGAGAGAGGGATGAGAAGGAAGTCTGTCACAAAAACCGGCAGAACGCAAGCTAGGGAGCAGGGATACTCACACAGACAACCTAAAAATATCTTTGAGGATTGACGGAATTAAATAAATTGGGAAGAGGGACAGTAAATATCTAGAAAAATATCACCAATCTCAGGGAGATATAAATAGGAGAAGACTCCACGGTAGGAGAGGACAAGAAAAATAATCCTCAAAACTTTACTCAGCTTTGCCACATAACTTTACAATTGTTCTATTTGATAAAAGAGAAACTGACTTAGGCATCGGAGAATCAAAAGGCCAACCCCACTGGTTGACCAAGATTCTAACGATACCATACCTGCTATAAACTTTCTTTTGTTGCAGTGCACCAGGATCCTGTTCGGATTGACGACCCGGGGACTATCTTCTCATCTTAAAGTCAGCTTTTCCAACTGTAACTTTTTATGTTCCGACAATTGGCGCCGTCTGTGGGAAAAAGCTTTCTTTAAAGACAGAAGCTTGAAGTTTTACGAGGTCTGTTGAATATGTCTGAAAAACCGCGCTCAGTGGGACGGGAATCAAGAAGTCCCGCTCAAGAAGGATCCTCAAAGACTTTGTACGAGCCTCTGTGGCCCACCGAAACACCAACTGAAGCTTCCAAAGGAGCTTCAGCGAGGGCTCCACCACAACACACCGACCCTAACCAAGTATCGTTCGAAAGAAGAGACCAGGAGGCAACCTCAAAAGGCTCGCACAATCCCGGCAGGCAAAATATCCACCGCGGTCTAAAGTACACATCCGGAACGTCCCAAACGGAAGACAGCCAGAGAATTATTGCGAATTTACGCCAGGAGGTCAGTGACCTGAAACGGGAAGCGCGAGGCCGGACCCCAATCAAAGAAAAGCCGAGGAATAGGGTGAACGCTTCAAAACGCGGATACCCCGAATATTCCAACTATAAAGAGTCCCCTGACACCTCTGGCTCCTGGTCAGACTCGAGCTCATCAACGCCTCAAAAGATTCACAGGAAACCGAGGAGCCTAGGAGAGTCGTCCCGCTCCCGGCCACCTCTCTATGGCAGAAAGAATCCCAAAGCAAAGAAGCAGTTGTCAACAAAAACTCCTCGTCCAGAAGAACAAAACGCAGTCTGGAGAGCTCTTGACTTGGTTTCGTCTTCTCCTTTCTCGAGAGAGATAGAGAAAGCCCGACTACCCGAGAGGTTCACGGCTCCACGTTTCGAAATGTACAACGGCCGAACAGACCCTGTGGCGCATATAGGCCATTATCAGACAACTATGACCGTGTCTCGTCTTAACGAACCCCTCATGTGTTTGCTTTTCCCATCAAGTCTTGGAGAAGTCGCAATGAGGTGGTTCAACCAACTCGGCAGACGAACGATCGACTCGTGGGACCAGATGGCCCAGGCGTTTGTGGCCCGTTTTATTACAAACAGTAGGAAGGCCAGGGAAATGGACGCTCTCCTCACCATGAAGTTGCAAGACAATGAGACCATCAAAAACTACTCTATCAGGTATTGGGAGACATACAATGATATCGATGGACGTAGCGAAGAAGTGGCTATCAAAGCTTTTAAACTGGGCCTGCCCGTTGACTCGGGTTTGCGCCATTCTCTTGTCAAACGTCAGCCGCCAAGTTTGGTGAAACTGATGAACAAAATAGACCAGTTCGTTCGTTTGGAAGAAGATGGGAAGGGAGCCACACCGGCAGAGACAAATACTCAGCCCAAAGTCTCTATACCAAAGCATCCAGCTCCTGCTCGGCCCAACCCTGCAGTTAAAAGCCTGTCCGGTCCGAAAGATTTTGCGGCACCTTCTTTTCGGGCCTTCGGGACGGTCTTTAAAGAACCAATCTACAGGCTCATAGAGAAGATCAAAAGGGAACCTTTCTTCGCTTGGCCTCCAAAGCTGATCGGAAACCCAGATTCGAGAGACTAAAAAATCTACTGCAATTACCATAAAGACACGGGTCATATGACCGAAAATTGTCACAAGCTGAAGGTCCATCTGGAACATCTGGCGACGGAAGGGCATCTCGACCAGTACATTGATACTAAGCTTAGTAAAATGAAGGGACCGAGTACAACAGCCGGACAGCCGAACACCTCGGACACGGTAGCAGCTGGAATAATCCATGTCATTCATGATCCACTGTGCTCCGTAGTCTCGACTGGGTCCTATAGGGCCCAGATGCAGAAAGCGACTCATCTCAGAAGATCCTTCTCTATGATTAATTCTGTTCATCCCGCCCCAATCTGTTCGGTAAGAGGAGGTGCCATGGAACAAGTGATCTCATTTTCTGACAGTGATTTGAAAGACGTCCAGCTCCCCCACAATGACCCACTAGTGGTCACCCTGAGGATAGGGAATTACGATGTTGAAAGAATACTCATAGATCAAAGAAGCTTTGCAAAGGTGATGTATCAAGACCTTTACATAAAGCTGGGCATGGGCGAGGCCGAACTATCCAACTTCGCATCCCCCATATTCGGTTTTTCAGGAGAGCCTGTCATGCCATTGGGGAAAGCTGTCCTGCCAGTCTTAGCCGGCCCGGTCAACCTTCAAACGAAGTTCATAATTGTCAATGCTTCGTCGCCCTATAACGCCATAATGGGGCGTGACTGGTTACACAGGATGAAGGCCATCCCCTCTACACTTCATCAGAAGCTAAGATTCCCAACAAAGGATGGGGTCATGGAGTTAAGTGGGGATCAGGTCACGGCCAAACAATGCGTTTTGACTGCGGTCAAACGGAAGGATACTAAAGCAATAGAAAAACCCGGGTGCTCATGACAATCACAGTCCCAGGAACCTGAAGGAGGAGAAGTCCTAGTGACCGAACAACCTGAGAAGGTATTCTTCGATCCTTCTAATCCTGAGAAATTCTTTTTGGTCGGTTCAAAATTGTCTGCTGTAGATAGGGAACAATTACTTCAAATCCTGATTAGCAATCAAGACGTGTTTGCTTGGTCGGTCTATGACGCATCGGGCGTATCTCCCGAGCTTGCATGTCATTCATTAAATATCGGATTCGAGCACAGACCGATAGTTCAGAAACGGCGGAAGTTGGCCCCAGAAAAGGCCGCTACAGTTCTTGAAGAGGTGGGGCGTCTCCTGACATCGGGAGCAATCCGAGAAATACAGTACCCAGTCTGGCTCTCAAACACGGTGGTGATGAAAAAGAAAAATGGAAAATGGAGGGTCTGCATTAACTTCACTGATCTAAACAAAGCCTGCCCAAAAGACCCTTTTCCACTTCCTCGGATAGATCAAATGGTGGATTTGGCCTCGGGACATGCTCGGCTGAGCTTTTTGGATGCATTTCAGGGCTACCATCAAATCCCAATGAATGAAGCCGATCAAAACAAGACCGCTTTTATCACACCAAGAGGGACGTATTGCTACAAGATGATGCCATTTGGTCTGAAAAACGCAGGGGCAACATACCAGAGAATGGTCACCAAGATGTTCGGGCAAATCATAGGGAAGACAGTGGAGGTGTACATAGACGACATGCTCGTCAAAAGTTTGCACGAAGAGGACCATATAGCCGACCTCCTGCAAGTATTCAACATCCTAAGGGAAAGTCGCCTATGCCTTAATGCTTCCAAATGTACCTTTGGTGTGAGTTCGGGCAAATTTTTGGGACACGTAGTGAGCAGAAGAGGAATAGAGCCCAATCCGGACCAGATTGCTGCCCTTGTGGACTCAGCGAAACCAGGAGTATTAAACAAGTACAACGCCTGACAGGAATGATCGCCGCCCTTGGCCGCTTTATCTCCAGATCGGCAGACAAATGCAAACCATTCTTCCGACTTTTGGGTAAGAGGAGCAAATTTGTATGGGATGAAGAATGTTCGGCCGCTTTTCAGGGAATCAAGGCATACTTATCAACTCCTCCATGCCTCTCAATTCCCAACCAGGGGGAACAACTGTTTTTGTATTTAGCAGTGTCCGATCATGTTGTGAGTGCCGTTTTGGTTCGGGAATTCGGGCAAGAACAGAAGCCGGTCTTCTTCGTCAGCAAAGCAATGGACGAGATTGAGCTGAGGTACCTGCCCCTTGAAAAGGTAGCTTTGGCAGTACTTCAGGCGGCCAAAAAGCTGCCTCACTACTTCCAGTCCAACAAAGTGACAGTATTAAGTGATCTTCCGCTCAAAATGCTGCTGCAACGGTCTGATTTTTCGGGAAGAATCACTAAATGGGGGGTGTATCTAGGATCACTTGGTGTAGAATACCAGCCACGAGCAGCAATCAAGGGGTAGGTTTTGGCGGAATTCTTGGCTGAATTCCAATGTGATCCGAACAATCCATCTCTAACAATGCCAGCCGAAGCTCAACTCGACTTGGTTACCGGGAAATGGGAGCTGTTTGTCGACGGCGCATCGAACTCTAAAGGTTCGGGAGCAGGAGTCGTGTTGGTTTCCCCCGAAGGATTGATCCTCGAACAGGCGGTTCGCTTAAAATTCTCCGCCTCGAACAACGAAGCCGAATATGAAGCATTGCTCATCGGTCTTAGAACAGCAAAAAGACTTGGTGCTTGCCACCTCCAGGTATTATGTGACTCGCAACTAGTCGCTAACCAAGTTTCAGGGGAATATCAGGCCAGGGACGAAAGAATGTCGGCCTATCTCGTTACTGTTCAGCTTCTGATGGATAAATTTGAGTCGGTTCACGTAGCCCAAATTGGAAGGGAACACAACTCCCATGCAGATATATTGGCCAAACTGGCCACGGCGTTGGAGTCAGACGTACAGCGGACAGTTTGTATAGAAACACTTGACCGACCAAGCTTCTAGGGTCAAACTCTATCTGTATGCTCCGTCAGCACCCAGCCGAGCTGGATGGACCCTATTTTGAGCTATCTGGTGGACAACAAACTCCCCGAAGACAAAAAAGAAGCCAAGTTGATCAAACGTAAAGCTCCGAAATACTGGGTGTCTAAAGAGGGGTCACTATACAGACGATCATTCACGGGGCCGTATCTGCTCTGCGTACGGCCAGAGATGACACATAACTTCCTCTTCGAAATACATGAGGGAATTTGTGGAAGTCACACGGGGGGAAGATCGCTGGCTCACAGGGCAATATCCCAAGGATATTGGTGGCCATACATGCAGGCCGACGCCCTGAAGCATGTTCGGGAATGTGATAAGTGTCAGAGGTTTGCTCCAATGATCCACCAACCAGCAATTGAATTAAATCCGTTATCTAGCCCTTGGCCCTTTGCACAGTGGGGATTGGATATAGTAGGACCACTTCCTCGGGCTCCCGGAAATAAGAAATTCCTGATAACCGCAACGGACTATTTCACCAAATGGATTGAGGCCGAGCCATTATCCAATATTAGGGACGTCGACACTAAACGCTTCTTTTGGAAAAACGCTATTACGCGTTTCGGCATACCTTGGGCGGCAATATCGGACAACGGCACATAGTTTGAAAGCAAACTTTTCAAGGGATTCTGTTCGGACCTCGGTATTAAAAACTTCTTTTCCTCACCTGGGTACCCACAATCCAACGGGCAAGCTGAAGCCTCCAATAAAATTGTACTGAGTGGGATAAAAAGAAAATTGGAGGAAGCAAAGGGAAAATGGATGGAAGAACACCCGAGCGTATTATGGACGCACAGAACCATGGCTAGGAAATCCACCGGAGAAACACCCTTCGCCTTGGCTTACGGAGTGGAGGCAGTCATTCCATTGGAGGTAGGCATCTCGACCATCCGAACAACAGACTTCACTGTACAAACCAATGAGGATAATCTACGGAAAGATTTGGATTTGCTGGAAGAAAGGCGGGACATGGCCACAGTCCGGTTGGCGTCTTATCATCAACGAATAAAGAAAGAGCACGACAAAAACATCAACCATAGAGTATTCCGAATTGGGGACTTAGTTCTGAGGAAGGTTATGGCAAATACACGAAGGCCGAACGAAGGGAAACTTGGACCGAACTGGGAAGGACCATATAAGGTAATTTCGCCAGCAGGGGCGGGATCGTATAGACTAGAAGATCTGGAAGGAAAACCTATCCCCAGACCTTGGAACACTTGTAATTTAAGGAAGTACTTCTTTTGAAAAGCTTTAAATTCCAATAAAATGTATAAACTGTGGCAGTTGTGATCACCTTCAAATTTCAGGTCCGAACAACGTTACTACCTCTAGGGGGGTGAGTAAAGGAAGGAATTTCAAATATATATCAAATCCGAACGACATTACTACCTCTAGGGGGGTGAGTAAAGGAAGGAATTTCAAACCATATATCAATCCGAATGACATTACGACCTCTAGGGGGGTGAGTAAAGGAAGGAATTTCAAACCATATATCAATCCGAATAACATTACCACTTCTGGAGGGGTGAGTAAAGGAAGGAATTTCAAACCATATATCAATCCGAATAACATTACTACCTCTAGGGGGTGAGTAAAGGAAGGAATTTCAAACCATATATCAATCCGAATAACATTACCACCTCTGGGGGGGTGAGTAAAGGAAGGAATTTCAAACCATATATCAATCCGAATAAAATTACCACCTCTGGGGGGGTGAGTAAAGGAAGGAATTTCAAACCATATATCAATCCGAATAACATTACCACCTCTGGGGGGGTGAGTGAAGGAAGGAATTTCAAACCGTATATCAATCCGAACGACATTACTACCTCTAGGGGGGTGAGTAAAGGAAGGAATTTCAAACCATATATCAATCCGAATAAACATTACCACCTCTGGGGGGGTGAGTAAAGGAAGGAATTTCAAACCATATATCGAACCAAACAAGCATTACTACCTTTTGAGAGGGGTAATCGGAAGAAAGATGGGAAAACCGAAAAAGACCAACGCGACCAGAAGGCTGAGCAGGCATAAAAATCAAAACATACAAGACAAGTGACCGAGCAAATTGTGGTCTGACCGAACACTTCCGTTGTTTAGACAAAGAGAAGATAATATTCGAGGTTAGTACTGAACAAATTGCCTTTTTATTAATTTGATGCTAAATTATGAATCAAATTAGTTTACCTTGAGGAAACTAGGTCGAGACAGATTCGGTTTTCTGCTATACCAACGGTAGGAGAGTCAAAAAATTCAAGGTGTTCGGAAAGGTTCTTTACCTTCTTTTTTAGTTTTATTAAATTTAGAAAATACGTGGTCCGCATATTACTCATAAAAACATGCAAACCTTTTATCACAATCTCTAATCCGAACAACTCACCTCATTACAAGGTCATAGGTTAAAATACCTCCGTTTTGCCATAAATAAATCAAACTTGACTGACATTATTGACCGAACACAATGAAACCACCAAACTTGACTGACTCTACCGCTTGCCTGTTCGGTTACGACTCAGCCTAATTCACATTAACCCTTATGCGGATAAAACAAAGCCCCCATCAGAATCAATTTCTAGGGTTATAAATACAGTTAATCTAAAAGATGTTGAAAAAGCAAATAAAGAAAACCCATAAATACCAAATATTAAACAAACTGAAAGAGAAAACTGATGAAATAAAATTAAAACACCCGAAATGTATGAAGTCACAAATTACAAAAACATAAGGCACATAGCCTTCAAAAACAGATAGGAAAAAAAGAAAAAAGTAAAAAGGTCTTCATCACGTTTCGGAGGGAGGAACCGGGGCAGCAGGAGCCGAATCTGGAGGAACAGCGGTATCCTCGGCCGAGACGAGCACCAAATCCTCAGGAGCCGAGCAATCAGGGGCAGGGGGGTTGTCGGTCGGAGTAGGAAGAGCAGGAACGGCGTTGGCTTCGACAACTCCGACCACCTGAACGTCATCTTCTTCTTCTTCGTTCTCCTCTTCTTCAGCATCCTCTTTGTCCGACTCCCTCAAATCGGTCTCGAGGAAGGGCAAAGGCGTTCTCTCTCTCAAGTGCAAGTCTGAAGTGGCCGGGACTCCTGCTTCCTTCAGCGCGGCTTTCCATCCGTCCCGGAAGCTTCTATTATATACCAACTCCAGCTACTCCGCCACTTCATCTAGCACCTTCTGCTCGCCTTGGGCTCTGCCTTCGCGTATGCCCTCCTCCTTCGCCTCACCGATCGAACGGAGGCACTCGGACTCAAGAAGCCTTACCCTTTCTTGTAATTTGCCAAGCTCAGCCTCGGCCTTTGCCCTTTGCTCGGTCTCGGTCCGAGCCTTCTCCTCGGCATCTTTCATCTGGTTGATTGCCTCGTGGAGCCGTTTCTCGATCTTCCCATAGTTATCCGCCGCAATAGTCATCATATCCTGCAGGGTCTTTTCGTGCTCGTCCACCTTGTCCCGCAGGGTTTTTTTCGTGCTCGGCCTCCTTATCCTTGATGCTTTGATGAAGACCGGATATCCTGGCCGCCACGGCGTGGACGCCCTGTGCGGCCTTAAGACCAAAAACAAACCGGTCAGTAAAAGTATAAAGACTAGAAATAAATGAAAAGACAAAAATATAAAATGAACAAAAAACTTACCATAACCAAGCCCCGGGATATATGTCGAAACATCCGGCCCGAGGACATTTGTTCCCATATTTCGGAGTCCCCGGGGAGACAGGCTGCCCGGGTTATGGCTTGGGCCACCCTGGCAGAGAACTCCACATCCGTCATCTCAAAGACGGTGTGGGTTGTGGTCACGAGATCTCCTGCCACCGCCATTTTGGGGGCCCAGACCTCAGCCGAGGAGGAAGAGGCATCGGTCTGGGCAGCTTGCTCGAACGCCACCCGTGCCCTCTTTGACCGAGGTATCAGGTCTTCGACCTGCTCGGTCTCCACCTCCTCCGCGCTCGGTGGGACTTCAGTGTGTTCGGCCAAAGGCGCCAAAGGCTCGGTCTCCACCTCCTCCCGGCCCTTTTGTTGCTCGGGAGCAGCGATTTCAGGAACACCCCTCCTCGATCGTCTCGGAGGAGCTGGTGGCTTGACTTTGCCCTTCACTCTCGAACTGGAACCTGCCTTGGCTTTTCCCTTCGCAAGAATCTCGAACACGTCAACGGGAGGAGCCATCTCCAATACAGCACCGGTGGGAATGAACTCGGGGTCTTCAACAGCTCGGACGGCTGGGGTGGGTTGAGCCACGTAGAGGACCGTGGGCTCCACTGGCGTCTCTTGGGATCTTGGCACCGTAGGCCCTTCCAAAAAATTCCCAACCAAAGGTTGGTATCCGAGCAGTAGGAGAGCTGCCCTCGGTTGACCAAATCTGTCCACCAAGATGTTGGAGCTGAGAACCTTCTTTATGTGCTCGTGGTTGACGGCAGAGGCATGAACGGTCAACCGAGAAGGAACTGCAAAGAAGAAAACAGAAAATATTAGTCTTAAAATCATCGTGCTCATCCACTTGGAATTCATACCTAGAAACTATTTGGTTGGTCGGACAAGTAAAACCGTTGGTGTTCGGACTTTCCCAAAAACCACTAATTAGACTGAGAGGGAGATCTAACCTGGACGGTCGAAACTGTTCCGGCAGCGTGGCTCGCCCGCGGACCAATCGCCGGAGACAACGAGGTAATCGTTGTCAAATCCCTTGTTGGAACTCGGCAAGGCAGTGACCAACTTTACATCTACTTTCCTGGCCTTGAGGGAGCAGGAAGTTTCCGAGTCAGGACCCAGACAGACGTACGAGTAAATATGTAAAATATCTTTTGTCCTAAGGTCGATCCCTAACAGGCAGTTCAGGGCCACTACGCCCATCACTATTCGGAAAACATTTACAGAGAGCTGGTCGGGGCAGGCATTTACTGTTCGGAGGAAATCAAGGAGGAGGGGATGAAGGGGAAACCTAACCCCTCCCTCTACGATGCTCATGACCGAGACGAGTATCTCGTTGTCATTTAGGACGGGGAGATTCTTAATACTGTAGTACCTAAGCCTAACATCGTCTGGCACTAGATATCTCCTCCTAAAACTCTCCATGCTCTCGTCGGAATTAACTAAACTAGCCAATCTATGCGCTCCGGCCATTTCTACGACCAGTGAACTACTAAAATCAAAAAAACGAAGGGAAGAAGAAGAAATCTAAGAAGAGATCAGAGGGAGACTTACGGGTTTGTGGGAGATCTTTCACGCTCTGGTCTTTTTTGGCTTCGGTGAACGCGAGAGAGTGAGGGTTCGAAAGAGGGGATGAGGAAATAAAACCGAAGCCCCAAAAATTTTGATATTAAATAAACTTCTTGGGGAAGCTCGATTGGTTTCCCCCCAAAAAGCACGCGTAGAGACCGTTCATTTCCTGCGAAATTAATACCGCCGTTTCGTAAAAAGCAAAAAGGAACTCTATTGGCTTATTTAAAATTTGACACGAAGTTTCTTTTTGGGACACGTGTTCTGCCCTGACCCTTCCGAAAAGACTGAAAGGATCAGGGCATGGGGGTAATTGGAGGGGAAATAATTCGAAGGTAAAACAAACCAAACCAGATGGTTAGGATTTAACTAAGTCACACCATTTTTAGTTTGGTCTTGTCCGAACAATATATGTGTTCGGTCTTCAGCTCGAAATTTCACTCGACACATATTGAATCTTCTCACCCACGCCTTGTCAACCTAATGTTCGACCCTCTTCTAGGTATGTTTTGTGTTCGGTCTTTTCCGAACTATGTGCTTGTTCGGGTAGAATAAAACCGTAAAGGTGATCCGGCCCAGTCAAATTACCTAAAAATCTCTTCCAGTCATCATCCCGCTGATAGTCTTCGGCGTATATCCGGTCATCATATCCACGCGTCTCCTTTGTGTTCGGTCAAGTCCGAATATGTGTCCTTACGTTCGGATAGCGCCGGAAGGGACTAAAATAATATTAAAACCCTTCGTTCGATGCTCGAAATATCTAGAGCAGAGATCATTGAGCTCCTCCCCTAAATTAAAACTCTGCACAATTGAACTTTGAATTGACAATTGCCTTATCTTCCATAAATGCACCAAAATATCCAGATCGAAGGAGTGAAAAATACGTAACCAGCTGGGAGAGAGGGATTAGAAGGAAGTCTGTCACAAAAACCGGCAGAACGCAAGCTAAGGAGCAAGGATACTCACACAGACAACCTAAAAATATCTTTGAGGACTGACGGAATTAAATAAATTGGGAAGAGGGACAGTAAATATCTAGAAAAATATCACCAATCTCAGGGAGATATAAATAGGAGAAGACTCCACGGTAGGAGAGGACAAGAAAAATAATCCTCAAAACTTTACTCAGCTTTGCCACATAACTTTACAATTGTTCTATTTGATAAAAGAGAAACTGACTTAGGCATCGGAGAATCAAAAGGCCAACCCCACTAGTTGACCAAGATTCTAACGATACCATACCTGCTATAAACTTTCTTTATTTGCAGTGCACCAGGATCCTGTTCGGATTGACGACCCGGGGACTATCTTCTCATCTTAAAGTCAGCTTTTCCAACTGTAACTTTTTATGTTCCGACAGTTTTATTGATAGATTATAGTAAGTTGGTATTTATCTTTTATCTAATTGAAAGTTTGTCTTATATAAATTCAGATGTTGGCAATTAATAAAGGAGTCGTGATTTTCGAAATAAAAATGGTTAGCTAGTCTAACTTGGAGGTTTAATTAAACTCCCTCAAAGTAATCCATCTATCAAAATAGGAGGTCTTGGTTTCCTCGAAGCAACCAATAAAAAAATTGTGTCCATAACAGAAGTCTTCTATACCTCACAGCAATAAGGCCATATATCATGTTCATTCCAAGTCAAGTGCATTATGGAGTTGGAAAAATAGTTCTACGTTACTTACGAAGCACATTTTACTACATAGACTCAAAACTTATTAGGTGCACTAATAGTGACAGGCTGGATTGATTGATGATCGAAAAAGTATATCAGGCTTATGTTTTCACTTTTAGATTGGGAACATTTTCTTGGGCTTCAAAAGAGCAAAATTGTGTGGCACAATCTTCAGTAGAAGCAGAATATGTGACAGCTGCAAAAGCCGTATTACAGACAATTGGTTACTAAGAATTTAGGAAGACATCAGGATGAAACAAGAAAGAGCTACCGAGATATATTATGGTCACAGCAAGTCCGCTATTGCTTTTTGAAAGATTTCCATTAGCCATGAAAGCATGAAACATGAAACACATATCCATCAAATACCATTTTATTTGATTAAGAAGTTGAAAATAATGAGATAGAATTGAAGTATTGCAACACCGATGACCAAATTGCTGACATTTTCACAAAGGCGTTTCCCAAAGAAAAATTTCTTCACTTCAGAGAAATGCTCGGAGTTCAACAAAAAATTCATTGAGGGGTTGAAGTTAATGCGTTTTCGTAATAAATAAAGTTTAAGTAACAATTCAATCAACTCTATTTTATTGTGTGAGGAGAGTTACTGAATAAGCACAAGTATTAAAGGCATAGTTGGCCATTGTTTTATGCAAGGAAGCAAGGAAGATAACGATTGTAGAAATCTTCAAGATGAAATGAAAAAAATAAATAAATAAATTCCTTCCAAATTATTTGGCTCTGCTCTAACAACTCAACACCAATTTATTTTCTCCATTATCATTAGTCTATTCCACTCAATTCCAACTAAGTACAAGCACTTCAGTGCAAATGCCATGTTCCCTCTTTTAATCTGTCATTCAATATTTCAAGATATTGTAATTACCTACCCTGATTATATAATCAAGCTAGTGAGCATACAAAAGCTTTTTAACCACGTTTCAACATTATGACACATGCATTAAAATAATAACTCCGTACAGTCAATAACCAATATAACAATGCTTAGAAGCATAGATGATGAAAAGGTTTAACGACCCCCTTGGAGGCTTGTAGTAATGAAAGGGTCACAAGAGTTGACTGGTGGTGCCGGTACATGATACATATGAACAGGCATCTGCATTGGAAGATTTGGCATTGTTGCCTCAAATTTAAGAACTTGAATTGCTTGCCTTATAGAGGGTCTAAGGTTTCGATCAGGGTGAGAACACCAAAGCCCAATGATCATCAAACACTCCACCTGTTTTTCATCCAAATCTGTTTCAAGCTTCTCATCCACAGCTAAAAGAAGATCTCCTTTTCCATAAAGATTCCAAATCCACTCGACCAACCCCATTTCAGAATCCTTTCCCATTGGACTAACTGACTTTCTTCCGGTAGCAATTTCTAAGGCAACTACCCCAAAGCTATACACATCTGATTCTTTACTAGCCCTACCTGTGCCTATATACTCTGGAGCCATGTATCCTAAAGTTCCAGCCAATCCAGTTGTTTGGGCACCTAGTTCATGATCCATAAGCCGAGCTAACCCAAAGTCACCAAGCTTAACATTGAAACTAGAGTCTAGCATGACATTGCTTGCTTTGATATCTCGGTGCACCACACATTTCTCCCACTCTTCATGAAGATAAAGCAACGCAGAGGCCAGTCCAAGAGATATCTTGTATCTCACTTCCCAAGTGAGAGGATTTCTCTTGCCAAAGAGGTGAGTATCAAGGCTACCATTTGGCATGAACTCGTAGACAAGTAGGAACTCACTTTTTTCATGACACCATCCTATCAGTTGCACCAGATTTCGGTGCCTCAACTGGTTAAAGATCTTCACCTCCGTTATGTATTCTTTCTTCCCCTGTTTAGACGTGCTCGAGATTTTCTTCACAGCAATCAGCATGTCTAAATTACTTAAGTAGCCCTTGTAAACAGCACCAAACCCTCCTTGACCCAACTTCCTCTCATTTGAGAAGTTGTTGGTGGCTGAAACAAGATCTCTGTAAGAAAACCTTCTTGGTCCTGCTCCTCTCTCAAGGTCATCATTAATTGATGTTAAGCCTGTGGCAACTGTTTCCTTTTTCTTTCCCTTCCATATCCACCATGTTATAAATGTTATCATCAAAGCACCACCAGACACTGTCACTGTCAGACCCACTAATAATCTAATATTTTTCGCTTCCTTTCCACTTGTACTTACTTTTCTTTCCAAGCTTGAATTGAATTCCCATGACAAAAGCCTATTCCGCTCTACATTTTGACTAGTACCAGCTGAAAATCCAATTGTGACCCACTCAGGCAAAACCTTCATCAGATCAATTTGGTAGGAAAGACTAGTATTTTCTTGAGTATTAGAGGTCCTTTGGTAGGACCAAGAAACGCTTAAGTTCTTAGCAGTAGCGTTGTAGTTAATCCATACATCTGCAGTATCTCCACTGTGTAAACTAGCATTCCAAGTGGTGTACACAGCAGAAGAAATTGAGTTGTTGTTAATTCCCACATGCTCAACTAGAGGATCCCATCCCGAGTTCACGTAAGAGTCGAACTCAACTAGAACAATTTGGTTCTGAGATGAATCACTAGTTGTGGTGTTGAATAGGCCCAGAAAGCCACCAGCTGAATTTGGCGGGATTTCAAACCCAACAGGAGCCAGGAAGAATGCAAGCCCATGACCATAAGTAGGACGGCCTTGTGTATCAATAATGAAGGAGAAATGAGTTGTGAAGTCAGAAAGGTTTCCTGTATTGGAGTCCCAGAGTGGCACCCTCTCCACATAGGTGGCCCAACCAACACGGCATACATAATTGACTTTGTTCATCTCTATGGCTCCTACAGAAGGTACAGCATCTCCATGATATACTATGTTCATCCCATTGGACTCAAAGCGAGACATATTGAAAGAAACTGAATGTGCCGAGGGAAGAAGAAAAAGGAAAAAGAATGGTGGTAGCTTGAATAAGTAGTAGAAAGTGGTGGTCTCCATGGCATGGAAAAGTGAGAAGGAGAAGAGAGCTGAGACAAGTTGGAGAGCTACTTCATCTGAACTCTTATGTCAAGCCTATATATTAACAATTAATAGATGTCCTGATGATGCGGAAGTTTCCTTGAAAGAGAATTAACTTTGTTCCTGCAAATATAATGATAAATTTCATGCAAATTCATCGCCCGCAATTATGGGTCAACATCGAAATGAAATGAAACAAAAATATATTAAGGTAAAACGCATCAACACGTCTAATAAATTAATAATACCTAATTGTTCTAATCAACTTTTTTGGTCAATATTTGTCTTTAGTGATTGTGTTTAAGCTATCCTCCAATGTTGTTTAGATGGACTTAAAAAAAGAATATGATTAAGGGATATATGTGATTCTCACCTACTTTTTATTATTAACATATTAATTAATAATTAGCAAAGAGAAAAAAGAAAAACTTTCTATCAGTACATTGTAACAATGGCACCATATCACCTATATTGTGTAAAGATTCCATTGCTTCAATATGACCTAACTAGCCCAATCAGAGCTTGTCACCTTAATCAAAACTCAAACTCAATTTCACCTCACTCAAATTCTACCGAATTCCATTAATCTCTCTCTCTCTCTCTCTCTTTTAGAAAATCCACAAGTTCCTGCTCCTCTAGATATAGTAACCCTCACAAAGAAAAAATAGTGTTACCACCAAGATGTAATTTTAACAAACTCAAGTTACCAGAAAATTTAAGATTAGACAATGATTTAAGACATAGTATAAATAGATTAAATAATTTAAGATTTGTTCAAGAAGAAGATAGATCACAAAATCT
>OU015768.1:9769539-9823017 GCA_907173295.1 Fagus sylvatica | reverse complement strand
TTTGACAGCTCCTCTTTTTGCACTTTTCCATTGCTCAGCTCCAAATTCTGTGCAAATTCAAAGAGAGAATTAGTGCATGATATTTCAGAATTCTTATCATATGAATCAAGTGTTTCAATTAAGTCAACGTCATGCATATTCTCTTCATCCTTAAGTTGATTACATGTGTTAAAGATATTAAGCTCTACAGTCATGTTACCAAAGGATAATTTCAGGACTCCACTCCTACAATTTATCAAAGCATTGGAAGTAGCTAAGAATGGACATCCTAAAATAACAGGAATAGAAGTGCCTGCATGTGAAATAGGTTGTGTATCCAAAACAATAAAATCTATAAGAAAATAGAATTTATGAATTTTTACTAACACATCCTCTACTATCCCTCTTGGTTTACAAATAGATCGGTCTGCAAGTTGTAGAACAACTTTGGTGGGTTTTAATTCACCAAGACCCAACTGTTCGTAAACAGAGTAAGGTAGTAAGTTCACACTAGCTCCTAAGTCAAGCAATGCCTTATCAATATTAAAATTACCAATGTTGCAAGAGATAGTAGGACAACCTGGATCTTTGTATTTCACTAGAGTGTTATAGTGGAGAATAGCACTTACCTACTCTGTTAGGAATGCCTTCTTTTGAACATGATGTTTCCTCTTCACTGTACAAAGATCTTTCAAATATTTTGCTTAAGAAGGGATTTGTTGAATAGCATCTAACAAAGGAATATTTACTTTTACCTGCCTAAACACATTCAAAATATCTTGATTTGTTTCCTTCTTTTTATGTGCAAGAAGAGCTTGAGGAAAAGGTGCAACAGGTTTGTAGACTCTTTCCTCATCATCTTTATTTTCCTTATCATTAGGCCCATCATCATCCTTAGTTTCTTGATTTTCCTTAGAAGGTAAAACCTTCTTAGGGATATCTTTCCCTATCACTTTTCCATTTCTAAGGGTGGTGATTGCCTTGACATGCTCTATGTGAGGGTTTTGAACCTCATTGACCACAAATTGGGTCTTTGGGTTAGGTTGGGGTTGGGCTGGAAAAGTCCCTTTTTCCCTCACACTCAATTTTGATTCAATTTGACCAACTAAGTTTTTCAACTCCTAAATATCTTGCATTACAACTTGGTTGATCTGAGTTTGGCCTTGTATAAAGACCTGCAATGTATCCTCAAGGCTCTTCTTATGTGGTGGGACATATGGTGCATGTGAAGAAGATCCATGGGATTCATCAATGGAGGGCCCATTCCTCCAACTAAAATTGGGGTGGTTTTGCCAATTAGAATTGTAAGTTTCAGAATAAGGCGAACTGAAGGGCCTCCTATAAGCATTGGCCACATTGGCTTGCTCATGTAACACTTCCTAGAATGCAGGAATTGTGGGACAGTCTTTGATTAGATGAGAATTGGTTTCACATATCCCACAACTACTTTCAAAGTAAGTAGGTGCTTTACTCTCAGCCTTTCCTAACTCAATGGCCTCTACCTTCCTAGTCAATTTGGCAATTCGAGAATTTACATCATCCTCCTCCTTGAGGTGATATAAACCTCCCTTAGAACTAGGTCCAAGTTTTGCCTTCTCTACTGTGTTTGAGGTCTCCCAAACTTGGGCATTCTCAACCAAGAGATCAAAATAATCACAGGCATCATCCGGTGATTTACTTATAAATTCATTGTTGCACATCATCTCCACAAACTGCCTCGTGTTTGAGAAAATACCATCATAAAAAAAACTGATTACTCGCCATGTGTCATACCCATGGTGTGGACATGCGAGTAATAAATCTTTAAATCTTTCCCAACATTGAAAAAATGTTTCATTCTCCCTTTGAGAGAAATGCATTATGTTCTTCCTAAGAGTATTAGTCTTATGGGTTGGGAAAAATTTCTTCAGAAATTCCCTAGTCATCTCTTGCCATGTTCTAATGGTATTAGGCCTCAAGGAGTGTAGCCAAGATTTGGCTTTCTCCTTCAATGAAAAGGGAAAAAGTTTTAGTCTCACAACGTCATCAGTAACGTTGTTGTACTGTAAGGTAGCACAAACCTCATCAAATTCCTTGAGGTGCAGATAAGGGTTCTCAAAATCAAGCCCATGAAACTTGGGAAGTAATTGGATTACACCCGGTTTCATTTCAAAATTTCCCACAACATTAGGGAACAATACACGAAGGTGTACTGGCCCTAGTGGGTTGTAGGTAATCCTTAAGGGTTCTAACAGGTACTGCATTATTATGTTCATTCTCCCCTTGGTTAACCTCATCATGATCAACCATAATTATCATGTTATCAAAAGGCTATAGATTAGAGTCAGGTAAATCAACGGAAAATTGTTCCAATTCTACTCTATATAAACGATTTGTATGATCACGTTGCCAAACGCTCATACAAATCTAAACATGCTAAGTTCAAACAAATTGGAACTGTTTACCTAAGAAGCTTTTTTAAAAAAAAAAAATTGATGGTTTTCCAAACTTTGCTTCTTGATGAGAATTGGTACCTACAAGAAAAACAAAAACAAAAAAAAAATTAATTAATAAAAACTAATTAAAATTAAAACTTGGCAAACTAGTAACAATAATAGAAATTAAAACAATGTGTTCAAGACACATTCCCCGGCAATGGCACCAAAAACTTGTTGCGATTTTTTGAGTGCACCCAAGTGCAGATTTCGCAAGTAGTAATAAAGTCTCGGTAAGACCGAGGTCGAACCATAGGAAATGGTTGACACAATGTAAAAATTCCTATTATTATGAAAAGAAAACAAGAATAAATTTGGTTGATTTCCACCAAAAGATGGAGCAAGAGATTATGAAAACTGTAATTAAAAGCAACTAAATAATTTTGGAAGAAATTAATGGAGGAAGGCACTAGGGTTTCAAGGATCCACCTAATATTTCACTATATGAATTTGGATTATATTTTAACTCGATTAGGTTAGAGAGCAAACTCACTTAGTCGGAAGATTTGACAATAGATCACTTCCTAATATTAAGATAGATAGAAAAATAAATTGGTTTCTAGAGGAGATTAAGCATTCAACATATTCTTAAATCATAATGTATCCTGGAGCATGCATAGAATATATCCAAAAATCATATTAAATCTCAATACATTGTCAACATACGAAAGCATTCGATATATTCTCAAATCATAACGAATCACAGACTCATGCATTCGATATATCCAAAAATCATATTAAATCAATAATATGTTAACATATAACCAATCACAAATCTATCATTGATACATTAAAAACACTCAATAATCCAAATACACATAGACAAAATATTAGAGTTCACCCATAACCCTAGCTAAAAGTTTAGCAAATCATGGCTAAGAAATTACAAAAAGAAAAACTAGGAAAATCCATGCTAGAGAGAAAACTAGAGAGGAAAAAAAAAAAAAAAAAAAGAGTCTCCAAAATATATTCCTCCTAGGCGGCAGCTTCCCCCCAGTTATTGCTTCACATCAATTCAATTAGGGCTCCTTTTTTAAAATAATCCTGTGTGGCGCGGCAATACCAAGGAACATGCACCCCACACCCATCCAAATGAAAGCTACATGCCACGTGATTCCTTTAAGCTCATTAATGGGTAATAATGGGTGCTTTGCGGCAACAAAGGGAGGCATGCAATCCACAGTCAAATGTAAGAAAGCTCCCACGCCTAAATTCATTTAAGCTCTTTGAAGCTTTAATCCTGTGTGATGCGAGTACAATGGATAGTGTGAGCTTGTGGGCTTTGTTCCTCTTCTTGTTATTTTTATTTTCAAACATTAATTTGCACCTAAAACATAACATAAAATTTAGACTTTATAAAATTAAAATAATGCATACAAATAAATTATTTTTATACAACGCAATGAAATAAAAGAAATGCAATAATTTGCAAACAACGTAAAATACAATGCAAAATAATTCTATTAAAAACCTTAGAAAATGGGCTTAATAAGTCATATTTCATGACTTATCAAAATTCAAACACATGGTTGCATTAACCAATAAAACACAAATAATGTTATCTTTTCCAAGAATATTTAAATTCAATACAGTTATGTATTATCCTTTTATTATTATCCTATTATTATTATATTAAAAAATATTATTATATTTATTTTATGTGTAAAAACTAAAATGAGATAAAAAAACAAATAATGAAAACAGCTTATGGCTGTTTTGAAAAAGGGCATGGGACCCACAAAAAAAAAAAATTATTTTCAAAAACAAAATTGAAACCGATGTACCAAACAAAAAAAAATTTGGTAGGACTCACGAATTCTGTTTTATAAACATGAAAACAGTTTTGCAAAAGTGCGTACCAAACAAGCCCTAGTATTTATAAAGGAGAAAGTATATCATTCTCTTCTATTTTTCCAATGTGGGACAATGAAGAAGTTTTCTCACAAGACAACAAGTCCCACATTGGAAAAACAACAAGTCTTCAAATAGCAAATACTATTTATAACTACATCAAAATACAAAGCTAATTAACATATTAAAATTTGAATACTTAAAATTTAAATTAGAGCATTCAAATTTTGAATCCATACAAAGTTTTTAAATCTTCAAATAAGTCAAATAAAGAAAGTGCTTCCAATAAATCCAAGAAATACTATTTTTGACTTATGATATTATCAAATAAACATAAAAACGTTCTTCTATAATTTAAATATGATTATTTTGTAATTAATTTTAATATGTTTAGTTACATTTTTTTTTCTATAATTATAAAATGTGAAAACTTCATATAAAAGTTTAAAAATTTGTTATATATATATAACTAAATATTAGTAGTCATAATTTGTTATATATATTTTATTAATTCTATAATTTAAAAAATATTAATTAAATTATTTATGACGTCACTGGAGATATTGATATTTATGATGAAGCTCATGTGCTCTCTTATTAATTTATGCTACTATATATTTAAATCACAAACTAAAAAGAAGCAATGTGACGACTCAGTAAAGCCACAAAATCCCATTGTTGGGATGATAAATTTAGTGGAAATGTAAGCCAAATTACCTTTTTTCTTGGTCTATGAACATAAATGATTTTCTGATGATTGACACCTGGCCAAGGAGGCCCAAGATCATAGTAGCATGGATTAAATTAAACTAATTAATCTCATCTAATCTTGAACTCGGTGTCTCCTTAATTCAAGGGCCCCATTAGACATTCTAGTAAGATCGAATCTTATTTGTTTAACAAATCACAGTCACATGGGCTTAGCCAATAGGAAGTTGTGTATAGAGACAGTCACCTAACCCTTTAAGATTATTGGTGTGTTAATTAGCAGCCGCCTAACTACTATATTAATGCTAATAATGAAAACCAAAAGCAATATGCCCATATAGGATAATATTTTGTACTTTACTAATAAGCCATTTTATACTATATTCAGCAAAAATTATAGGCTTAAATGTACTATTAGTCCCTAAAGTTTACTCATGGAGCGCTATTAGTCCCTGAAATTTGAAATGAGCGTTATTGGTCCTTAAAGTTTAAAAACTAAGTATTATTGATCCCTCCATCCAATTCTGTTAATTTCTTGCCTATATGGCTAACGGAGAAACGCTATATCATATTTTAAAATGATGTGTCAACTTATCTTTTTAATTAAATTTTTTACATATAAGCCAAATATCCTATTGGGCTGACCTGTGATCGGACCCATATTTGACAAAATACCCGACCACTATACCAAATTCACTTTCCCCAAATCAAAACAATCACCTCCGTTCCTCCATTTCTGACGTGACCCTCACACCTTCTGCCAACCATTAGCTCACAGCTCCGCGCTATATCTCCTTGGTATTTTTCTTTCTTTCCTTATACTATATAGTCTTCATACCTCCTCTACCATCGGCGCAACCTCTACCAAAGGAGGCTGTTGACGCTTAACATGGCATGTTCTTCGTCCTTGCTCTCGTGTTGTTCTGTGTCGTTGAAGTTGGGAACTATTGCTTCTTTTTTTAGACAACATTGTCTCCGTTTTTCACTAAAGGCAAAGTCCAAATCCAAGTAGATTTGAAACATATATAAAAGACCATAAATGAGACAAAATCTACAATCCAACGCAACCTCAGATAGTGAAACCCAATAAGACATTAGATCCAAATATCAGAAAATTCCTATGGCACTTTAAGAAGAAGAAAAAAATCAGAAATAAAAAATCAATCTTCCACACACAAAGTCCAAAAAAGAAAGAAAAAATAATAAGAAAGCAAAGGAAGTTTGTAGATAAAAGGAGCAGAGTTCAAGAAGTTTTTCAAGAACCAGATCAAAGAGAAAACCCAAAGAGTGAAAGAGAATAAGAAAAATAAACCCAGTACAATTTTCATTTTCCTTTTATCGAGATTTCTCTTTAGCTTGAAGATTGAAGCAAATCACAGATCTACAAACTATAGGTTGGCCGAAGGAGTCGCGAGTGGGTGACCGGAAAGAGAGGAATGGAGGTGGTGTTTTTACTTGTTAATGGGCAAGTGAATTTGGTTACTAACCTTTTATTGGTCGGGTATTTTTTCTGATATGGGTCTGGGTCAGTCCAATAAGGTATTTTGCTTATGTGTAATTTTTTAATTAAAAAAATAAATTGACATATCGTTTAAAATATGACATATCATTTCTCCGTTAGCCATCTAGACAAGAAACTAACAGAATTAGATAGAGGGACTAATAACGCTCAATTTTAAAACTTCAGGGACCAATAGCGCTCATTTCAAACTTAGGGGACTAATAGCGCTCAATGAGTAAATTTTAGGGACCAACAGTGTATTTAAGCCAAAATTATAAGCAGCTCTATATTTGGCCAAACAAATTCTCGCACGCCATTGGCTTGCTGGTACAACTCTCAACATTGGGGTAATTATAGAACACTCCGAGAGTACATAAAATACATACTCCCTCCTCTCACATAAGTGGTAGGTTCCGCTGATTAAATACATGGTAGGACCCACCACTTATGTGAAATGAGGAAATATTCTATTTTCCCTAATGTTTGCCAATTCCCAATAAAATAAAATAAAATAAATCAACATGAATTGACTCAATATATGTTACACAGTGCCAATTAAGGGCCTTAAACGAAAAATATAAATGAGACCTTGTTTTATAAAAAAAAAAAAATTAAATTTTGGAAGAAAGCTGAAAGCCTTAAAAGGCTAATCTCTACTAATAAACTATAAACTATGATCTTAATGTGAGAGTCTAACACAAAGGAAAATCTTAAATAGCTCTATTATAGAAACTATAGATTTCTTATAATATTGTGTATAAGGATATCATTACAGAGCCGGCCCCGGGGTAAGCCCGGCAGCCCTTGGGCTTGGGCAACCCCCCTCGCAGGGCAACCACAGGGTGGGAATTTTTTGTTAGTATCAGAAAAAGGAAAAAAAAATGTTTAAAGGGCAAAAGGGCATAAAAATTGGAAATTAAAGAGCCCAATTTTTGAAATGATTAAAAAAAGAGAGAGAGAAAGAAAAAAATAAAACTCAAAACTTAGTAAAGGGCAGAGGGACGCTGTGCAGATGGCTTGAGGAGTGTTGGCGTCAAGGCGTGAGGGTCATAGCTTTTCTATTGCTTTGATCAACGAAGGCCACTTCTCCATCTTGTTTTTGTTTTTGTTTTCTCCTCTGAACTTAAGCCAGCACATTCCTTGAAATTTGAAAATGTAAACTTAAAGCTTCAGCAAACTTTTCATGATGTTCCTTGGACAAAACTTGACTTTTCTTTTTACTAATGGTCTATCTGCCAAAAAAAAAATTAAAAAAAAAACTAAATTATATGGTCCACGAATTTGATATTATGTTAAATATAAATTTATATATTTAAAAATGGACAAAAGATTTATACATGTGACTCTAAAATGGTACCTGATATTGAAATATTTTGTTTTAATAGTTAATTCGGAAAGTTTGCAAAACTTTGGAAAAAAAACCTTCTTTTTTTCTAGTTCCATCTCTACAAATTTCCAATCTACGAGACCACAATCCACAAGTGACTACTGACCAATCCACAAACAATATGAGAGTCAATATTTCGAAATGTGTATAAGAAGTAGTTTTAGTTTAATATTTAATGCAATGCTTAATTTTTTTTTTTTGTTATTTGCGTGACACAAATATCATTACCTAATTATTTTTAGGTACATAACAAGTAATTGATTGATTATATAAATATCATTTCCTATTGAAATTCCTTTGTTAGTTTCTTTTGTTGATGGTGAATAATTGTGATTTGAAACGGGATGCAATATCTATTATAGAAACTATAGATTTCCTTATAATATTGTGTATAAGGATACCTCGGGGCCGGCCCTCCTATTTATATATGCAGAAATCTTTGAATATGCTACATCTCTATTGTAAAAACTATATACTTACTTATAATATTATGTATAAAGATGTCTTATTTATACATGAAGGGAGGAGACAAAACTTCAATCCTAACCAATGTGAGACTCTAACATTAGCTCTTATTTATACAAAGTAGTAGGAGAACAACTCATTCATTTAAGCAATTTGGGACTTGAACTTTAACATAGAGAGTTTTCTGAAAAACATAAATGAATAAATAAATTGAGATGTGGGTATCTTTTTAAAAAGCAAGAGTGAGTAAGAGATGAGAGATTAAGATGAGATGAGAAGTTAGAGGCAAATGAGCAATGACCCTGTCCCACTTTATTTATTATATATATATATATATATATATATATAATACCTATTTTATTTTATTTCCATTTAACTTTCCTTATGGGTTGGAGTCAATGGCCCTTACTGCATCCCGCACCTTTCTTGATGTTTATCATGAACATTCAATGTTTGGCCCCTATGCCTTCAAATGATGTGTTTTTTGTTTTTCGTTTTGTATCTCTGTTTTCCTTGACAATGTATCAAAAAAAAAAAAAAAAAAAGTATGGGGCCTTTTATTTAATTTTATTTTTTATATGGGGGGCCTTTTTTATAAGATTTTTTGTTTTCTTCACCGAGCTTGTTTCACTTAACGTATGGGCCAGCATTGCAACTAAGCCCGAGGGTTACCTTAAAGCACTAAAATATTTTTTTATATAGGGTAAATTACACTGACACCCAATTCTTTTGGGGAAATTAGACTCGCTATACCCTAATTTGGGGAAATGACACTCCGCTATCAAATTTTCAAAATAATTAACACTCCACCCCCTTTTTATTTTTTGGGTAAATTACATTGACTCCCCCTTCTTTTAGGGAAACTAGACTTGTTACACCCTAGTTTGGGAAAATGACACACCGCTCCCAAATTTGCAAAATAATTAACACTCAACCCCTTTTCCAGAATTTTTAAAGGAATATTCTCCACTTAAACTTAAAATAATTGGAATATAATTTTTCTTTTTAACTTTGATTAGTTAGGCATTGGTTAAAAAGATTAATAAAAAATAAACACAAACAATAAAAATAAAAATAAAAAGGGGACCAAGTGTTAATTATTTTGCAAATTTGGGAGCGGAGTGTCATTTTCCCCAACTAGGGTGTACCGAGTCTAGTTTTTCTAAAAGAAAGGGGGGTGTCAGTGTAATTTACCTTTTTTTTTTTTTTAATTAATTTTTTAACCAATACCCTAACTAACCAAAGTTAAAAAGAAAAATTATATTCTAATTATTTTAAGTTTAAGTGGAGAATATTCCTTTAAAAATTGGGGAAAATGGAGTTGAGTGTTAATTATTTTGCAAATTTGAGAGCGGAGTGTCATTTTCCCAAATTAGAGTGTAACGAGTCTAATTTCCTTAAAAGAAGGGAGTGTCAGTATAATTTACCTTTTTATATATATATCATTTGTCTTCTCCATTTTAAACAATATTATCTTCTTTGTTTTTTGTTTGTTTTTGGGAGTAAATGTGAACAAAAGCCTAACGGTTATCTCCACTCTTACAAAGGATCCACTCAGGGATAGCAGAGGAATGTGTAATGTTACGAACACAGTTATTTTCATAACATTTTTCAAAAGTCAAAACAGTTAAGTTGACAACTTTTAATTATCATCTCGACTCATAACTGAAATCATTTTATTATCTACTATACATAACATAACACCTCGATAGTTGTGATTTTTTTTTTTTTTCAAAAATTACTATGCCTCAAGACTTACTGATAAAGAATTGACCTCTCTAGATACAAAATTGGCTAACCACATCGTACAAGATGAATTTAGTATAGATCTAGCTTTATTATCAACCTCTTGCATTTCCCAATCAAAATAATTTGTTACCTGATTTATTGCTCTAACAATGTTTTGGGATTCATATTTGAGGATGACGTAAATGTTTTAGGAAGTGATTATTCAGTACTCTCGCAGTACAATAAGTGTGTACTCCTTCATCTCACATAAATTGTGGGTTCTACTAATTAAATTTATTGTGGGACCCACTATTCATGTTAGAGGAAAAAGTACGTATTTATTTATGTTCCAAGAGTACTAAATAATTTTTCTGTTTTGGGAATCACGTTTAGTTGATAGCTTTTAAAATAATTGTTCATAAGGGAGCAATTATTCAGTACTCCCAAATTACAGCGACATGATACTCCTTCTTCTCATATTAATGATATGTCACATTATGAAAATTTAATTAGTAGAAATGTAGAATCAACCATTTATATAAGATGAGGGAGTCGTGGTACTCCGAGAGTACTAAATAATTGCACCCTTATGAACAAATATTTTCAAGAGCTTACTACTTGTAGATATCAAAGGTTTAAAAAAAAAAAAAAAATCTACAGAGAACCAAATTCCAAATACAAAAGGATATTACCATTCGAAGTGAAGGATTTTAAAATTAGATTGTTACATTTGTTGTCTTACAAATTCAAATTTTCATTAACAAAGATCTTTCACAATGCCTTTTGTTGAATTGTTACGAAAAGCATATGTTAAAATTTCTATGAGGCATGATACCTTGAATTGTACGGATTACATTAGATTAGATTGGATGACTTTTGATGCAGGTTGACATCTACTTAGGATGGTTAACCAAAAGATCCAATCAAGAGTAGTATAAAAAAATAAAAATAAAAAAGATCCAATCAAGAGAAAATAGGATAATTTTGGGGTAGTACTATTGCAGATGTCACTCAATGCTACTAACAGCAGCAGATGTCACTCATCGCGACCAAACTATATTCTTAATTGCATGACGGAATTACACAACTCCAAAGTAAAACACACTTGTAAATAATTCTTTGAATCAAAATTCTTTTTCTTTTTTTTTTCAAAAAAATTCTTTTCATTTTCCTTCTTATTTCTCATTGATATTTGTAGGCAAATACAATGTTCACACAAAATCCAAAGATAAAAAGTTCCCTAGGTAGTCTTTACTCTTTACATCTCCCATTACATAGAAAACTAAACTATAATAATTACCAATAAGACTCTATAAATAACTTTTACTAAAGTAATATTGACAAGTAAAAGAGACTTGGAGGCATAAAATAAATGACATATGTCGTCCATATGTCTGCCACATAAGATGTCACTATACTCCTATATGGCTGTATCAACTTTTTGTGTTATGTAGGTATATGATGAATTTCATATCAGGCATATGCTAAGTCGATTTGGGTTATATAAGTGATTATGAGGAATTCTAATTGTAACTAGCCTTCTTGAGATATAAAGTAAATATGACTAGTGCTTTTGGGTCATTAAATGGTATCAAAAACCTAATAACATCAATGTGAGTCCTGACTAAACATTAGAGATTTACATACCCGAATTTGTGACATCCTGAATTATTTGAATTGGATTGTATGACTGTAAACTATGTGTTAATTTTCACATTCGGCATTTAATAGGTCAATCTAAACTATATAAGTAATTAAAAGGAATTCTAATTGTGACTATCATTTTTGAGTATGATGCAAATTTAGTTAATGTTTTCTTTAGATTGTGAAATGATGTTTTTAGTACGTAGTTTTAGAAGCTATAATAATTCCTATATGTCTTTCAATATTAAAGGATCCTAGTACATTTTCTTCACTAAAAATAAAACATTGTAGATGATTAAATGAACCTTAAGCATTATGTCAAACCAAACATCTATCACACGGGGATCAAGTCCTCTTAAATAACATAAGGGTCGCCTTAACAAATCTACCATTAGAAAATTAGATCTTTGTAGGCATTTTGGAGGCAATCTTTTCTTCTTTTTATTTGCCTAAAAAGTTTTCCTTCAAAAATCGTGGCAACGTGTGAGGATTTTTGCTGTGTTGCTCGATCATTGTTTTGGAGGTTGGATAAGACTGTGAGGGAGCAATTGGCGTACATCACTTGGGCTCTTTGGTCTGCTCGCAAAAAGTTTGTTTTCAAAGGTGTGCTGACGCCGCCTTCAAAGGTGGTGGAGATTGGTAATAATCGCCCGGGGGGATACAGTCAAGCTTGTGGGAGTCTGTGAGATACTCGGTTTTTCCCATTTTACATTGATTTTCTTTTGCATCTGCTTTCTGCTTCCGACTGCGTATGTTATTCTGTCACTGGAGTCATTTGTAGGCTCTACATCATGTTTCTTTGTATTGTGCTAGAATGAATTACTTTGTATTAGAATGAATTATAATTCGTTTTATTGATAGATTATAGTAAGTTGGTATTTATCTTTTATCTAATTGAAAGTTTGTCTTATATAAATTCAGATGTTGGCAATGAATAAAGGAGTCGTGATTTTTGAAATAAAAATGGTTAGCTAGTCTAACTTGGAGGTTTAAACTCCCTCAAAGTAATCCATCTATCAAAATAGGAGGTCTTGGTTTCCTCGAAGCAACCAATAAAAAAATTGTGTCCATAACAGAAGTCTTCTATACCTCACAGCAATAAGGCCATATATCATGTTCATTCCAAGTCAAGTGCATTATGGAGTTGGAAAAATAGTTCTACGTTACTTACGAAGCACATTTTACTACATAGACTCAAAACTTATTAGGTACACTAATACTAATAGTGACAGGCTGGATTGATTGATGATCGAAAAAGTATATCAGGCTTATGTTTTCACTTTTAGATTGGGAACATTTTCTTGGGCTTCAAAAGAGCAAAATTGTGTGGCACAATCTTCAGTAGAAGCAGAATATGTGACAACTGCAAAAGCCGTATTACAGACAACTGGTTACTAAGAATTTAGGAAGACATCAGGATGAAACAAGAAAGAGCTACCGAGATATATGTGAATTGTCACAGCAAGTCCGCTATTGCTTTTTGAAAGATTTCCATTAACCATGAAAGCAAGAAACATGAAACAGATATCCATCAAATACCATTTTATTTGATTAAGAAGTTGAAAATAATGAGATAGAATTGAAGTATTGCAACACCGATGACCAAATTGCTGACATTTTCACAAAGGCGTTTCCCAAAGAAAAATTTCTTCACTTCAGAGAAATGCTCGGAGTTCAACAAAAAATTCATTGAGGGGTTGAAGTTAATGCGTTTTCGTAATAAATAAAGTTTAAGTAACAATTCAATCAACTCTATTTTATTGTGTGAGGAGAGTTACTGAATAAGCACAAGTATATAAAGGCATAGTTGGCCATTGTTTTATGCAAGGAAGCAAGGAAGATAACGATTGTAGAAATCTTCAAGAATGAAATGAAAAAAATAAATAAATAAATTCCTTCCAAATTATTTGGCTCTGCTATAACAACTCAACACCAATTTATTTTCTCCATTATCATTAGTCTATTCCACTCAATTCCAACTAAGTACAAGCACTTCAGTGCAAATGCCATGTTCCCTCTTTTAATCTGTCATTCAATATTTCAAGATATTGTAATTACCTACCCTGATTATATAATCAAGCTAGTGAGCATACAAAAGCTTTTTAACCACGTTTCAACATTATGACACATGCATTAAAATAGTAACTCCATACAGTCAATAACCAATATAACAATGCTTAGAAGCATAGATGATGAACAGGTTTAACGACCCCCTTGGAGGCTTGTAGTAATGAAAGGGTCACAAGAGTTGACTGGTGGTGCAGGTACATGAGACATATGAACAGGCATCTGCATTGGAAGATTTGGCATTGTTGCCTCAAATTTAAGAACTTGAATTGCTTGCCTTATAGAGGGTCTAAGGTTTCGATCAGGGTGAGAACACCAAAGCCCAATGATCATCAAACACTCCACCTGTTTTTCATCCAAATCTGTTTCAAGCTTCTCATCCACAGCTAAAAGAAGATCTCCTTTTCCATAAAGATTCCAAATCCACTCAACCAACCCCATTTCAGAATCCTTTCCCATTGGACTAACTGACTTTCTTCCGGTAGCAATTTCTAAGGCAACTACCCCAAAGCTATACACATCTGATTCTTTACTAGCCCTACCTGTGCCTATATACTCTGGAGCCATGTATCCTAAAGTTCCAGCCAATCCAGTTGTTTGGGCACCTAGTTCATGATCCATAAGCCGAGCTAACCCAAAGTCACCAAGCTTAACATTGAAACTAGAGTCTAGCATGACATTGCTTGCTTTGATATCTCGGTGCACCACACATTTCTCCCACTCTTCATGAAGATAAAGCAACGCAGAGGCCAGTCCAAGAGATATCTTGTATCTCACTTCCCAAGTGAGAGGATTTCTCTTGCCAAAGAGGTGAGTATCAAGGCTACCATTTGGCATGAACTCGTAGACAAGTAGGAACTCACTTTTTTCATGACACCATCCTATCAGTTGCACCAGATTTCGGTGCCTCAACTGGTTAAAGATCTTCACCTCCGTTATGTATTCTTTCTTCCCCTGTTTAGACGTGCTCGAGATTTTCTTCACAGCAATCAGCATGTCTAAATTACTTAAGTAGCCCTTGTAAACAGCACCAAACCCTCCTTGACCCAACTTCCTCTCATTTGAGAAGTTGTTGGTGGCTGAAACAAGATCTCTGTAAGAAAACCTTCTTGGTCCTGCTCCTCTCTCAAGGTCATCATTAATTGATGTTAAGCCTGTGGCAACTGTTTCCTTTTTCTTTCCCTTCCATATCCACCATGTTATAAATGTTATCATCAAAGCACCACCAGACACTGTCACTGTCAGACCCACTAATAATCTAATATTTTTCGCTTCCTTTCCACTTGTACTTACTTTTCTTTCCAAGCTTGAATTGAATTCCCATGACAAAAGCCTATTCCGCTCTACATTTTGACTAGTACCAGCTGAAAATCCAATTGTGACCCACTCAGGCAAAACCTTCATCAGATCAATTTGGTAGGAAAGACTAGTATTTTCTTGAGTATTAGAGGTCCTTTGGTAGGACCAAGAAACGCTTAAGTTCTTAGCAGTAGCGTTGTAGTTAATCCATACATCTGCAGTATCTCCACTGTGTAAACTAGCATTCCAAGTGGTGTACACAGCAGAAGAAATTGAGTTGTTGTTAATTCCCACATGCTCAACTAGAGGATCCCATCCCGAGTTCACGTAAGAGTCGAACTCAACTAGAACAATTTGGTTCTGAGATGAATCACTAGTTGTGGTGTTGAATAGGCCCAGAAAGCCACCAGCTGAATTTGGCGGGATTTCAAACCCAACAGGAGCCAGGAAGAATGCAAGCCCATGACCATAAGTAGGACGGCCTTGTGTATCAATAATGAAGGAGAAATGAGTTGTGAAGTCAGAAAGGTTTCCTGTATTGGAGTCCCAGAGTGGCACCCTCTCCACATAGGTGGCCCAACCAACACGGCATACATAATTGACTTTGTTCATCTCTATGGCTCCTACAGAAGGTACAGCATCTCCATGATATACTATGTTCATCCCATTGGACTCAAAGCGAGACATATTGAAAGAAACTGAATGTGCCGAGGGAAGAAGAAAAAGGAAAAAGAATGGTGGTAGCTTGAATAAGTAGTAGAAAGTGGTGGTCTCCATGGCATGGAAAAGTGAGAAGGAGAAGAGAGCTGAGACAAGTTGGAGAGCTACTTCATCTGAACTCTTATGTCAAGCCTATATATTAACAATTAATAGATGTCCTGATGATGCGGAAGTTTCCTTGAAAGAGAATTAACTTTGTTCCTGCAAATATAATGATAAATTTCATGCAAATTCATCGCCCGCAATTATGGGTCAACATCGAAATGAAATGAAACAAAAATATATTAAGGTAAAACGCATCAACACGTCTAATAAATTAATAATACCTAATTGTTCTAATCAACTTTTTTGGTCAATATTTGTCTTTAGTGATTGTGTTTAAGCTATCCTCCAATGTTGTTTAGATGGACTTAAAAAAAGAATATGATTAAGGGATATATGTGATTCTCACCTACTTTTTATTATTAACATATTAATTAATAATTAGCAAAGAGAAAAAAGAAAAACTTTCTATCAATACATTGTAACAATGGCACCATATCACCTATATTGTGTAAAGATTCCATTGCTTCAATATGACCTAACTAGCCCAATCAGAGCTTGTCACCTTAATCAAAACTCAAACTCAATTTCACCTCACTCAAATTCTACCGAATCCCATTAATCTCTCTCTCTCTCTCTCTTTTAGAAAATCCACAAGTTCCTGCTCCTCTAGATGTAGTAACCCTCACAAAGAAAAAATAGTGTTACCACCAAGATGTAATTTTAACATACTCAAATTACTAGAAAATTTAAGATTAGACAATGATTTAAGACATAATATAAATAGATTAAATAATTTAAGATTTGTTCAAGAAGAAGATAGATCACAAAATCTAAATCTAGATAGATATAGGAAACCAAGTACTAACTCAAATTATACTAACCCAAATTTAGATGGAATAATCAAAGGTAACGTAATAAATACCCCTTTTTACTCCACATCTTCACAAGTTCCCCCTACTTTTTACTCTACGTCTTCTCAAATTCCCTCATCCTCACAAATTCCTCCTAAAAAGCCTAATTCCCCAACAAATTCTGATATGGGATATTTCTCTCCTCATATATATGATCCACAAATCTATATAATATATAAAAACAGAAGACATGAGCGTTAAAACCTAAAATGTCTTATATCATGCTAAGTGGCATGTCTATCTATCGTTTAAATTTCTGAAGTGATACGTTGTTTAGATTTCCTAAGTGGTTTGCATGTCTATCTATCGTTTAAATTTCTAAAGTGATACGTTGTTTAAATTTCCTAAGTGGTTTGATTTAATAACTGCCAAACACTTTTAAATAAAAATAGATAATAACAAATTCTTGATAATAAGTCTCCTACTACTAAAAATATATCTAAATAAAATATCATAATAAAAATCTTTAAAATAAAAACAGATAATAATAAATTCTTTAAAATAAGTCTCCTACTACTAAAAGACATCTTAATAAAATATCATATTAAAAAACTTACAATTATGACAATCTCCTAATACTAAAAGACTTCTTAAAGATTATATTAGAAAAGTGGTTTGATTTAAATTTTTGAAGAGCACGTCTTCTCCTTTTCTCTGGTTTCTTTTTTGGTGCATAATTTTGGCTCTCGTTTTCTATGGACTAAGGCCCATTAGAGATCTAATCCAAGGCCCAATTCAACTAAATGAAGAACCCCGAAAGTTTGTAAAGTTTGGCCCATTAGAACGATCTTTATTTTGTCCTCCAGACTCCAGACAGTTTCATTTCTACGTTCTACCGGCATAGTGGAAGTGAGTTGGTTTGTTTTACATTATGTATGGTCTACTGCATATTTTTTCCTACTGCACAAGTGCACATGACGCATTTTAATAATAATTTAAAAAAATAAATAAATAACTTTCTCTTCATTCTCTCTTATCTTCTTCTTCTTCTTCTTCTTCTTTTTCCCCCCTTTCTCTTTTAAATATTAAGATCCGAGGTTTAATTAAACTAATCGCAAACCCGTGCTATGCACTGGAAATATATCTAATATAATGTTGTACAACATCCGTTTATATTGACAACAAAAAACGAATGAAGTTAAGACAACAATTAGAACATTCCTTGAGAAAAGCTTAGGAACTACAAAATTATAAAACCAACTAAACAAAGAACACCAAAAAAAAAAATTGAGCAGAACAGAAAAACCAAATAAATAAATAAATAAAAGCATGAAACCCGGTCAAGCCAATCAGAAATCAAAGGGGAAAGAACGCACCTTTGAGACTCAAACAACAATAGAACCATAGGGACCACACGGAGACTAAAAAAAAAATCCCAGTACTGGATTTAAATAGGAAATTGGGGGTGCAATTAATTGGGGAGATGAAGAAGTCAGGGAGTTCAAGAGGTGAGAGGCAGAGAGAGGTAGATGAAAATGTGAGGTAATTAATTGGGGAGATGAAGAGGTCAAGGAGTTCAAGAGGTGAGAGGGAGAGAGAGGTAGATGAAGAGGTGAGGTAGAGGAAGAACCATAAGAGAGAATTTTTTTTTGAATAAAAGTGAGAAAATTAAATAAAGGGAAGGGGAAGGTGGAAGTGTGTGGGAGCAGCAAATTTAACGTGATGTATTTGGGGAAGCCTAAAACTTTTATCTCAGCTTCAGCTTTTAGTTTATATTATGGATTAGATTAGAAAATGCTCCTATCATCAAAGTCATTGCTTAGACCATGATGAAGTCGTTGCAACTTGGATGACAAGTCTAGCCAAACTCATACACGACGTTGTAATCAAAATTTTATAGACAATATTTTGAGTCAACGTCAATGAAGACTGGAAATTTCCCTCCCCTCTAAATTCAAGACCAAAGAATACGTCAATTATGGCCACTGACCTTAGGAGCCAAATGGGACTGGATTATTGGACCCCAAAAGTATGGGATGGTCGGTGAGGGTCTAAGTCACTGAGGGTAGGGTTCCCTCAATGTGAGAATTACCTTAAAAACAAAGTGCAACAATTGCTTATCTAATTACCATAATAATAATAATAATTAAAGATGTGCTTTTCAATAATTATGACAATCTCCTAATAATAGAAGACTTCTTAAAGATTATATTAGGAAAGTAGTTTCATTTCATACATTATTTAAATTTCCTAAGTGGTTTGATTTAATAACTGCCAAACACTTTTAAATAAAAATTAAAAAAAAAAAAAAAAAAAATCTATCATATACATTTTATAAAAAACAAATCTTAAATAAATATCCTACTACAAAAAGATATCTAAACAAAATATATTTCTCTTAGAGAAATTAAAACAATTATGTCAAACATGTTTTAAAAAAATTATAAAAATTTCAACACCAAATTTTCTAAAATAGGAGTCGTACAAATCTTTAAAAAAAAATCTACACCATTTTTTTTTTTTTTAAATAAGAGTAATAAAAAAATAATATTGTAGTGTAACTGTGTTAGGAGTACTCTTTTAGTGAAAATGTATTGATTGGTGAACAATCACTTAAAGATATCATTTGGTGAACAGACATACTCTTGATAGAAGGAAGATAAATAGAGCACGTTAAATTGAAGGTTCCTCATTCTTGCATAATCTGCTTATGTAACATCTAAACAATGGTAATCTGGTACAAGTTTTGTTCTTCTACTTCTTTTTCTTTTTTATTTATTTATTTTTCTATCATGATCTATTTTTATTTTTGTGTTTTTGTACGTTTATATGACTGCAAGGGGCTTTAAACAATGGTAATCTGGTACAAGTTTTGTTCTTCTACTTCTTTTTCTTTTTTATTTATTTATTTTTTCAAACATGATTTTTTTTTTCTTTCCTTTTTTTGTGTTTTTGTACATTTATATGACTGCAAGGGGATCTAAGAGACAATTGAATTAAGGTAATCTTTTATTTTTTTTCTTGATTCTAACTTATTTTCTGTTTTATCAATTAAAGATAACCATTTTTTCTCAATTATTATACACTATCTAAATCATTTTATTTTTTTGTTGTTGGTGCAATTCCATCTATTTGTTATTATCAGTTTTATTTTTTTTATGGAACATATTTTTCATAAAATAATTCTGAATATATATTTTGATCATATACACATTATGTGTTTATATAGAGTTTTTTCCGTGCATTGCACGGGTTATACGCTAGTTAATATGATTTCAAAACCTTTTGAATTAAACAAAAAAAAAATTAAGAAAAGATTTTATGTCCCCAAAATATGAAAATAGAAGAAAATAATTTTTTACAACTTTTTCTGAATTTTTACAAACTCATATAGAAAATAAATATTATGATTTTATGAATGATATACAAACTGAAGTCAAATTCTTTGAATGGTTTGATGGATTGACATCCAGTGCAATTGCTAGGTCAATTGCACCATGTAATTGTTAGTTTTAAAACTCAAAAATGTAAGGGTAAAAAGGTAAAAGACAAAAAGTGAAAAAGTTAAGTTTAAGTTTTTTTTATTCTGATTAAAAGTGAATCTTTTACCTTTTAATCTCAACCATTCAACTTCTTTGAATGGTTTGATAAGTATTATAAGCCCAAAATTTTAAACGATAGAACCACAAATTTTTTGTTACAAAAAGAAGCTACACATAGGACTATCATCACAAAAGCTAGACCATTGACTACAAACACTAGGCATATAATTCCTAACACTAGGCACATAATTCCTAACACTAGACCATTAACTACAAACCATGCAAACATAATTCCTAACACTAGACTATTGACTACAAACAATGCAAACCAACAAATGGTTGCCAACAATATTGACTTAGCTAAAAAACAAATGCAAACCATCAATAGAATTACAAAAAATTGGTTAAAAGTTGAAAGTAAAGAAATTGTACATGAAGAATTTCCCCCATATGAATCTATAATCATAAATCATAGAAACCAACAACTACTTGCCTCCCCCATGAAAAATGTAAGTTTAAGTGATGAAACCAAAAACTTTGAAAAAATTATTGAACAAAATAATTACTCAAATACATATCTAAAAATCATAGGTACCAAACTTGACAGAATAGAAAACAAAATTGATCCCATAAAACCTATTACAAAATTAGATATTGAAAAACCTTTGTTCACACCACATGAAATACCCCCAAAATTACGTGTTTCCTTTAAAAAAGATAATACTGATTTATTAGAAGAAATTTCTAAAAGACTCCAAACTTTAGATATAGCAAATATTGCTTCCTCCTCACAAACTAAGGAACAAACTAATCAATTCAAAAGAATTAATACCATATATAAAATAAAACAAGATAAGCCAAAAATTAAAGATTACATTGAAAATCTACAAAATCAATTTAAAGATTTAAATATTAATAGAATTGCAAATGAAAGAGATTTTCACGCCAAGCCTTTAAGAAGTCGTATTGCAAGAACAAGATACCCTGGAAATGTTTCAATTACAAGAAATTTTTATCCTAGACCAACTCCCCCAGATTTACAATTTGAAGAAAGAGAGTTAACTGTTAGAAATTCTTATAATGCTGAATCTTTATATGAATGGAATATTGATGGCATGTCACAGTATAAAATTTTAAATGAATTACATGAAATGCTTATGATTTCAAATGTTTACAAAAGTAATAATAAAACTGATCATCAAATTGCAAATATAATTATTACAGGTTTTACTGGTCAATTAAAAGGTTGGTGGGATAATACTTTAACAGATACTGATAGAAATTGGTTAGCAAATGCTTACAAAAGAACTCAAAATGGAATTTCCATAGTAGATGAAAATGGTATACAAATTCAAGATGCTGTTAATACTTTAGTTTTTGCTATAACAAAACATTTTGTAGGAGACCTGGTAGATTATAGAGAAAGTGCTTATGATAGCTTAGAAAATTTAAGATGTTATACTTTGTCAGATTTTAGGTGGTATAAAGATGTTTTCCTTTCAAAAGTCTTAATTAGGACTGATAATGCTGAAGCTTTTTGGAAAGAGAAATTTATAAGTGGACTACCTCATTATTTTGCTTACAAAGTTAGAGAAAAATTATTTGAAAAAGGTCACACAGATTATGCACAAACTACTTATGGCGAAATTATTTGCACAATTCAAAAAGTAGGATTAAATTTATGCAATGATTTAAGAATGACTCATCAACTAGAAAAAGAAAGAAAATATGCTAAACTTGAATTAGGAAATTTTTGTGAACAATTTGGTTATTCACCATTAAAAACTATTGCCCCATCTAGACAAAGAAGAAGACAACAAAAGACTTATAAAAATTACAATAATAATAAAAGAAATAAAACCTACAAATTTTATAATAACAAAAACTAAAAAAACTCTAATTTCAAGCCACAAACTAAAAATTTTAGAAAACAAAAAGATAAAAAAAAACCTATTTGTTTTAGATGTGGGAAAACTGGACATTTTCAAAATAATTGCAAAATTAAGAAAGAAATTAATAAAATAGATATAAGTAAATACAATACAGAACAATTAAAAGACAAGTTTTTACAAATGCTGCAAACTGACTCAGAAAATGACTCTAATAACTCTTTAGAAGATAATGCTTCCGATAATGAAAATTTTCAAATTGAAAACTCTTCTGATATTCTTATTCAAAAAATTCCAACACCATAAAGACAGCCAGGAACAGATAAACAGTATGATAAAGAGGAAATTGCTAGAAATTGACAGAGTAAAATAAGTATGGAATAAGTAGGCTGCAAATAAAATTAAACTAACAATAATAAAATCTGAAAATAATTGATTGAAACTGAAATTCATAATTCATTTGATAAACTTGGATAAACTTACAGAGATAGCTTGAGAGATACAAAAGGGAGAAGGTTTTGTTCTCTGAGAGGAAAAGGAGAGGGAGATAGTTTACAAAGAGTTTCCTAAAGGAAAATAAGCGGTGCAAGAAGCAGTGCCTTCTACAAACCAGAAGAATAGTTTTATATAGAGCTTGAAAAGGTAAAATAAACAGTAAAATTAAATAGTAACTTGAACAATAATTTGAACAGTAACTTGGAATCTTGAAAAGCAAAATCTAATTTTTTGGAATTTTTTCGGAGCCTTCTTTTGAGCCGAAAGTAGTCTTCTCTTCTTTTGCACCGAAAGTAGTCTTCTTTTTGTCCTCTTTACATCTTGTCCAATTTGAAACAGTAAAATTAAACAGTAACTTGAACAATAATTTGAACAGTAACTTGGAATCTTGAAAAGCAAAATCTAATTTTTTGGAATTTGTCCAGAGCCTTCTTTTGCGCCGAAAGTAGTCTTCTCTTCTTTTGCGCCGAAAATAGTCTTCTTTATGTCTTCTTTACGTCTTGTCCAATTTGAAAACTTGTCAATAATTTGCTTTAAAACTTGTCAGGAATCTAATAGTGAAATCTTGTTAATAATTTGAAACTTGTCTAGAGCTTGCCGAAAGTAATTTGCTTCGCATCTCGTCAGGAATCTAACAGTGAAATCTTGTCAATAATTTAAAGCTTGCCGAAAGTAATTTGCTTTGCATCTTGTCAGGAATCTAGTAATTTGAGATCAATGACTGAGATGATGCCGACAATTTAAGTGTCCATATTGTGGAGAGCTTCTTCATCAAAGTCATAATCTTCTTTATTTTCTTCATTTTCGTAGTAGGTGTAGTCTTCTTCTTCAAGAATTTCATTTACATGGAGTTTCCCGTATGCAATATATTCTTTTGTGATTGGACTGTTCCATAATTGAGGTTCTAGATATGAGATATCGCCATGACGAATTTCTGAACAAATGGTCATATGGGGAGTTTGTGCTATAATGCTAGGGATTAGACCTTCTTGAAATCTCATTTGGATTATATTGTACATATGGGCTCTGCATCTTTGAATGTCTGTAACAGAAAACTTGTAATATGTTGGGTCAATTTGGTTATAAAATCTTTTGCTATTAATTCTTTTGAATTGATTAGTTTGTTCCTTAGTTTGAAGAGGAAGCAATATTTACTATATCTAAAGTTTGGAGTCTTTTAGAAATTTCTTCTAATAAATCAGTATTATCTTTTTTAAAGGAAACACGTAATTTTGGGGGTATTTCATGTGGTGTGAACAAAGGTTTTTCAATATCTAATTTTGTAGTAGGTTTTATGGGATCAATTTTGTTTTCTATTCTATCAAGTTTGGTACCTATTATTTTTAGATATGTATTTGAGTAATTATTTTGTTCAATAATTTTTTCAAAGTTTTTGGTTTCATCACTTAAACTTACATTTTTCATGGGGGAGGCAAGTAGTTGTTGGTTTCTATGATATATGATTATAGATTCATATGGGGGAAATTCTTCATGTACAATTTCTTTACTTTCAACTTTTAACCAATTTTTTGTAGTTCTACTGATGGTTTGCATTTGTTTTTTAGCTAAGTCAATATTGTCGGCAACCATTTGTTGGTTTGCATTGTTTGTAGTCAATGGTCTAGTGTTAGGAATTATGTTTGCATGGTTTGTAGTCAATGGTCTAGTGTTAGGAATTATGTGCCTAATGTTAGGAATTATATGCCTAGTGTTTGTAGTCAATAGTCTAGCTTTTGTGATGATAGTCCTATGTGTAACTTCTTTTTGTAACAAAAAATTTGTGTCATGATACCCAACATTGTACAAAACATGCTATAATTTGAGATATACCCATTAAATTCTTCATAAGCAATTTCAATCTTTAAAACAAATGACAGGAAAGATTAAAATAATGTTGCACAAAGCCTTTCACAATAACTCAACATTAAACTACATAATATATATTGTGAACCTTAATTAAATCATTTCCCCAAATATAGATATAATGTAAATTTTCAAAATTGTATTTCATAACCAAAAAAATTAAGTGAATTACCTTAAAAATCACAAACGATCAGCCATTAGACACGCTATCAAATGTTGTGTCTCCACTAATTGGTGTTGTGTTTCTCTTTGATTTGCCTCTAATTGGATCACATGTTCATTTGTTCCTTTGCTTTTGTGTCATTTCTTCCTTTGCTTGTGTCATTTTTTTTTCTTTCTTTTTTACAAACTTGTGGATCCCACGCTATATGGGAGTGTGATCCCTGAACTAGCTAATATTAGTGGACTTGGTAATGAACTAGCTAAAGTAGCATATGTATGCTTCATGTGTACTTCAGAAGCTTACCAACTGATATATGAATTCCAATTGTATTATGGGTTTCACCAGCCTTCCTCAGATAGTTAATTACTGCAGCCATGAAAATATCTCCAGTTATTCAAGAGATTGTAGGTACAAGAAGAGATTTGGAAAACAAAAAGTGACATGCTTAAAAACTAAGTGCACATGCAACATACTTAGAAAAAAAGTGCATACGCAAAACTCATATAGTGAAGAGCCACAGTATATTGAATGTTATATGTAAAATGAATATAAAAGAGCATTGGTATAAGTCAATCAATGAATATAAAATGAAAATTGTCATAATAAAATGTCATATCCTATTAAATAATTAATCCCCTTATTTTAATTAATAATATACAAAATTGAATTCGAATCTAAGCTTAGATTAGAGCCCACATTGACTGCAAACATCAACAAGATGCATACCAAAACCATCCTCAATTCCTCACTAGTTGTTCAAAGTTGACCATCTCACCACTCACCAAACTTTTAAGCATTAGCAAAAGGTAAAACCACAAGTCCTTGAAAATTACATTTAAAGTTTCAAATGAAACCAAAGTAAAGATGAGACACATTCTCATTTATAAGTTTCATAGACTCTTCACTTAATAAATCATAAATTCCATAAGTTCAAATCAAACTAATATGAGATCTTAAAATCAAGAAATAAATAGTAAACTAAGTTTATAAAAATGATGAAACTCGAAAATATCTTGAAGAACATAGATATGTTTGAAAGGATTTAAATTAACATCAATTTAGGAACTAAATCATGTCTATAGAATAATTTTAACTCAATATAATCAGAGTAAGAAAATTAAACCAGAAAACATTAGAACAAACAAAGGTTACATAGTTCATACTTTTCATTTGGGTTTCAAATAACAAAACCAAGGCATGATAAAATTCACCCAAGTAGTATACATGCCAAACAATACTCACACCAAATTACAACTCAAATCAATGAATCAAATTCAATAATTAATTCCCCAAAGTTCCAGTATTTTCAGCTTAACATTAAGCAGATTTCTGCAGATCAGTCATTTTATAAATTTTATTTGGAATACTTCAAGTTATCAAAGTAACTTGAAATTTAACAGGGATGACCTCATATATATTTAAAAGCTACCACAGAAAATTCAGATCAAGATAACATCTCTAGAATTTATTAAAATTCTCGTCATATGGTAAACACAAATCTGTCCTGACAGATTTAGTGTCTCATAAGAAAATTAATAACTCTTTCAATATCAATCCAAATACTATAATTCTTGATTCTAAACTCAAGCCCTGTGTGTTAAATTTCATTATATTCATCTTTTGTATCCAGATTCCACATATATAAATTACTATGAATATTTAATCACTACAAACACAGACACTGTCCATTTGACAGATTTGTAGGATTTTCTTATAAATTCTCAAAAGGTATTCAAATAACCATATTTTCAAGTGAGATTTTAAAAACTTATACTAGACATATAATAAATCAATCTTCAACAAACCGTTTCCCAAATTACATTTTACAAAAATCCCAGAATTTCATACAACTTTCTGCTCACTGCAGAAAACAGAAACAGAGGGTATTCTTCATCAAAAACTTAAAAATCACCCATGGTCACACATATACTCATGAACCAAGAAGAATATCAAATCCATAAGCAAACCCACATATAAACATAAAAACCCAGCAACTTCCATTACCAAAACTCAAGATTAAACCCCCAATATCAAAACCCTAACTAAATTTCATCTATCAAACAATCTCAATCATACCCACTTCTAAACCTTGATTAAAATCATAAGCTCTTACCTTAATTGATTATCAATCTTGTTCTTGCTGTGAGAATGGTGATTTCCATGAAGGAACTAAGATATTTTGGAGAGCAATTTGAGTAAGGAAATTTGGATGAGATAGTGTGAGAGTGTGAGAGAGAGCTAGAGAGAACCGAGTGAGAGATTGAGATTGAGGAAGCAGAAAATATAAGTATGGGGTTGGGGTTTCAGTTTAGGGATTTTTGAGATGGTGATTTTTGTTTACTATAATTGGAGATCATCATTATAGTTTGATACAAAAATAGTGACTCATCACTATTTGGTAAAATTACAATCTTGCCCCCATTATTTTCCTAAATTCCCAATTAACCCCAATAATAAAGAATTATACATAAACTCTTATTTATGTAATATAAAATCAATATATGTTATTATTATTTTGGTCACATATCAGCGATGACATACAAAATCGTCGCTAAACAAAATATATTAGCGACGGAAATAATCGTCGCTAATATAAAATCATATATGTTATTATTATTTTTGCCACATTTTTGCGACGACACACAATGTCATCGCAAATAAATAGCTATTAGCGACGACAATAGTCATCGCTGATATAAAAATTAGTTGCAACGTAACCTCCATCGTATTAATGACGAATATTGTTAATTTTTTTTGGATATTAGCGATGACAATAATTTGTCGTCGCTAATGCTCCCTTATTAGCAACGACTTTTAAGTCGTCGCTGAAATTTTGGTTCGTTGAAGGCTAAATTTCTTGTAGTGGTCATAGCTAAGAGCTAAAATACTCCCATTCTATTTAATCAATCCTCTACTAAACCTAAACCATAATTCGAATAGAAACTAAACCTAAATTCAATTAAATTGAAGTTTGGAAAGCCATAAATACAAGAAGGAATCAAAATTAGAGAGAATAAATATGAGTACCTGTTGGAGAGCTTGAACCTTGTTGTGAATTTCCTAGAAGACTCTCTCTCTCTCTCTCTCTCTCTCTCTCTCTCTATATATATATATATATATATATATCTCTCTACATCTTTCTCTCTCTATATCCACACGGGATGAAAATGGCTTTGTTCGGAACTGAAAGAGATATTTGCAGAACGTGGATTTGGTTTTGGCGTCCGTGTCTAGGTTTGACTCGGTGTAAATGTGGCTTGGCTCCTAAATATTAAAAATAAAAAAAGTGGCCCATTGAAGGCCCACGATGTGTTAAAGACTGTCAGGCCCTGTTTTGCTTGACCCAATCACTATAGCTTATAATTTAACAGGCATATTTTAAAGTTTTAGAAGTTAGAAGTAATCCTAGCTTATTTTAAAGCTTAGGGTGGGTTTGGGTTAGCTGTTTGAAAAAGTGCGTTTTTAAAATGTGTATTTTGAAAACACGATTTTGAAATCACAATTAAGCATTTGGCAAAACTAATGAAAAAGTGTTGTTTCTATCAATTGAACGTTTGCATAATTTTAGTCTAAAACTGTTGTTTCGAGTACAAATGACCAAAAAGGACTTTACTATACTATTAAGTTATAGTATCATTTTTCAAATGTTGTCACAAATAACTTTCATCTCTAGATGTATATTCTTCATGTTTTCTTGACATTTATTGTCACCTCCTTTGTCTGCATTGCACAAAATAAAACAATGCACAAAATATAAAATGTTCACCTCACACTTTTATAAAGTGTTTTCCTAAATCACACGTATACATATATGGGCACACATACATCACTGCCTTACTTAATGTTCTTTCTTCTTCTTTTAAATTTTTTATTTATTTTTGTTAAGTCCCATCCCACCAAATATATCTTTGCCACATTAATGTTCTGTCTTCTTCTTTTTACTTTTTATTTTAATTTTTTTTTTTTGTTAAGTCCCATCCCACCAATTCATAAAGCCTCCAGAGTCTTCCAACTTACACTCCCCCTCCCCCTATCTTTTCTTTTGTCTTTTTTTTTTGGTCTTTCGTTGAAGACTTGAAGCTTTCCAGTTTCCACGGTAAGTTTTCTCATCTTCTCTTTATTTTCCCCCTTTCCCTCTTACTTCATCTTTTATTTTTCTTGATCTGGTTAAAGCCCAGAGGTTGCTGTTCCCACAAAGTTCAGTTTCTTATCTTTATTCCCCCTAAACCCCAGCCCCATCTCACCACATCAAGATCAAGCTTGCGGAATGCGGTGGTTGAAATGATTCAACATCCTTATGATTTTTTTTTCCAAATTTTTGTATGTACTATTTTCCTACATCTACATCTTGATTAGAACTATCCCTCTGGCGAAGGCATTGGGGCACACAGAGAAGAAAAATGAGAGAAATAAGAGGGAGCTTCACGTTTATACTTGGGTATTTTTAACATTGCTGAGGGTATATGTGGTAAATCACCCTTTAAAAAATGCGGAACCTCCCTTAAAATTCGCATTTCGCAAATGTTAAAAACTTTTAAATATGCGCCTTTTGAAAATCACAGCACCCCTCCTTTAGTTTCAAAACACGTGTGTTGAAAATTGCAATTTTATCTAATGTGGGGCCAAACATATCAGTTTGTGCGTTTTTAACTGAAAACGTGCGTTATCTAATGGATAACGCAGGGCCAAACCCACCCTTAGCACGTCAAATTTTAAGTTGACGTAAAACGCATGCCATAAAAAATAGATTTTTTTGTAGTGAGACTTGTGTGTAAAGAGAGAAAGAGGGAGGCAATTTTTTCAAAAAAAGAAATGGAGACTTATATATATATATATATAGAGAGAGAGAGAGAGAGGGAGAGAGAGAGATTTAAGAAAAAGTTGTAGTCAACTATGGTTTTTCGATTTTTTTAATTTTTTTTTAGCTATTACCTAATCTAAGGAAATAACTATTACGACCATTTTGGTAAAGGATAGTTATTCCTCATTTTAAATAATAGTCATTCCTAAGATGTTTTGCTTGACCCAATCACTATAGCTTATAATTTGACTGGCATTTTTTAAAGTTTTAGAAGTTAGAAGTAATCCAGCCTATTTTAAAGCTTAGCACGTCAACTTTTAAGTTGACGTAAAACGCATGCCGTAAAAAACAGATTTTTTTGTAGTGAGACTTGTGTGTAAAGAGAGAAAGAGGGAGGCAATTTTTTCAAAAAAAGAAATGGAGACTTATATATATATATATATATATATATAGAGAGAGAGAGAGAGAGAGAGAGAGAGAGAGAGAGAGAGAGAGAGAGAGAGAGAGAGAGAGAGATTTAAGAAAAAGTTGTAGTCAACTATGGTTTTTCGAATTTTTTAATTTTTTTTTTGAGCTATTACCTAATCTAAGGAATAGCTATTATGACCATTTTGATAAGGAATAGTTATTCCTCATTTTAAAAAATAGTCATTCCTAAGGAATAACTATTCCTTGTAATGAAAGCGTAACCAGACAACCGAATTATTATTCCTTAGGAATAGCTATTACATTACATGACCTATTACATGTACCAAACGTGCCTCGGCCGGCAAGAAAATGTTTTAAGGTTTTCTTCGTCATCTACTAGAGGTGACCTCGAATTGTACTTGGCTTGGAAATTTCAACGTCTCAACATTATAGGTTGCCGATTGCCATCAATAAAATAAAATAAATCAATGCAGTGAATATAGTACTCAATATCATTTGTCTTCTCCATTGTAAACAATATTATCTTCTGTTTTAAAAAAATAAATAAATAAACAATGTTATCTTTAGTTTTTTATTTTTTTCTCCCGAGTAAATGTAAACAAAAGCATACCTCCACACCCAGGATGAATAAAGAATTGGCCTCTCTAGGTGCAAGAAATGGCTAATCAGATCGAATCTAGTACTAATTTAGTATAAGATGACTCGGTAACAACCTCTTGACCTCTTCAATTTCCCAATCAAAATAATCTATGACCTGATTTATTGCTCTGACTATGTTGTGGGAATCACATGCATTTGAGGATGACGTAGTTGAGCTGTAATTTAGAAACACCTTTTGCAGCCAAAATGATAGTTTGAGCCTCAGGCCCTCAGCCCAATTTGCAGAGCCAAAAACATGAGATCCAGTCCAATTGTGAAATAAGTTACCATGATCATCCCTACACAAAACACTAGAAACAGTACTCTACTATTATACATAATTAAAGTTTAAAATGGAAAGAAAAAAAAAAAAAAAAAATCATACACATGTAATATTATAATTGGTAAACCATGAAGTGGAATACAAAAAGTAGAATAGAGAATTTGTATTCACCAAATACAGAACGATATTATGTTAGGATTCGAAGTGATGCATTTTAAAATTGTATTGTTAGTTTGTTACAGCTATTGCCTTATAACTCCAAAGTTTCATTAACAGGGATATTTCATAATGCCTAAGTTGAATTGTTACGAAAAGCATATGTTTAAATAAATATGTGGTGTGATATTCCTTGAATTGTTCGGATTATATAGATTAGATTGGATGATTTTTTATGCAGGCTGACATAGTAACATATCTACTAGGATGTTTAAACCGAACGATCATCAAGAGAAAAGAGAATAAATCCGGGATGCCTAGCACTGTAGCAAACAACATTCTTTTGCTAAATTATTTTTTTTATTTTTTATTTTTTTTGCTAAATGTAGCTAAGCGAACAACATTCACCACTACTAATTGTGGATGTCACTCAACAGGACCAAGTTATACACTTAATTGTCAGAAAGAATCACACAACTCCAAAGCAAAACACACTTTAAAAATAATTTTCTGAATCAAAACACTTTCTATTTACCTTCTCATTTCTCTTTGATATTTATAGGCAAATACAAAACATGAGAATTTAATACTTACAATAAATGTAGAACTCCCTAGGTAGTCTTTACATCTCCTAATACATAGAAAACTAAACTACAACAATTAGCAACAAAACTCTATAAAATAACTTTTACCGAATAATACTGACAAGTAAAAGACACATGTACACATAAAATAAAAGGTTTTAGGACACATATCAGACAATTAAAGTTAAGAAGGTAAATTGTACTTTCACCTTTTAATTATTGGGTCCATCTCAATTCCCTCCTAATGTATAAAATAGAACAATGAATTCACTGATGTATTGAAAATATATAAATAGCCTTCACAGTCCAATTTTCTATTAAATCCAAGCAAAAGTAACAAAATATGTTTGTCTTTTTTTCAATTTCAAGTCATAATACTCAAAATCCATCATTACATATTAATGCATCAAAAATTTTTTTTGTTATTTTTAATTGGATTTAACTAAAAATTAAATGGTGGAGATTATTTGCATATTTTCAATAAATTAGTTAAGACATTACTCATAAATTAAAGGTAAATTAAAAATTTAAAATGGACTCAATAATTAAAAGGCAAAGTGTGTGAGCAAATATTTTTCATATTGCAATTGGCCCATAAAGAATATGGGATGGGTTCAAGTCATTAATACTAAGGCCCGTATAATATTGAATGTTCAGTTCGCATTAACACATACGATGAGCGGTTACCGGGCATATTATACCGGATGAATTCAACTCATTCCCTTTGTGACATTGGAAATCCGCCCAGGGAGCCAATTCATCAAAGCTTTCGGAGAAAAAGGAACAATCCCAACCCATTAGTTTACTTTGAACGGATACCGGGCAATTGACCGGGATAAATAGCACCGACCTCCAAGGTGCATTAAATGAAGAAGTGGGATTTTGGCAGTCTCTGCTCATACATATCCCGAACGGTGTCACGTGACTGATTAGCCGAATTCATGAATAGTTTGCAATAGTGTTTTATACGTTATGTACCCACGTCAATCGTCCCAAAAGGGACTGTCAATGTCAGTCACCCTCAAAGTGAGAGCCTCCCAGTTTGGAGCTCAAGTGGGTCAAAAACCAGACATAGAGGAACAAAGAAGGAAAAAGGTACGTGCTTGAACAAAAGAGCTTATAAATTCACTAAGAAAAACAAGGGAACTAACTTAATCTTCGGAGGGTGATAGGCGTAAATGCCACCACCTCTAAAGAGTCTTTGTGTGTTTGTTTTGCAGGAAGGATCCGAACAGTAATTGATTGCGAATATAGAAGATTTCTACTGGTGAAACTCTCAATCTTATTTATTGCAAAAAAATTACGCAACACACAAAGTACAATTTACCCCAAGAGTTATGTTGTCCCAGTCCTTCCCACTCCCAAATCCCAAGTCCACGGGTGACCCAACATTATTAAGCTTTCTTTACGTTTGTGGAATACCCAACTCCATTATACCTAGACATGGTCCAAGAGGACCACGATCCCTAAACTAGGCGGGCTTGTTTAGGCAATAGCCCATCCAGAAATTTCCATAAAGTAGACAAGTTCAGTGAGTAGCTTCAGCTGCATGAAAGGATATCCTACTTATTCCTACTATCCTCTTGCCTAGTTTGGGCCTTATGTTGACTTCTCAGTCCAACTCTTTGCTAGCCAAGGATTTCTGTTATACTGAAGTTAGTAGCTTGTTTTCGCTTTGGTCATCTTGAGTTCTTGACTAACAAAACGACTCCCAATGGTACGTACTACGTAGTACGAAACCATTGAATTGCATATATGCATTGTGTTGGACAATATGCCTTTTTTTTTTTTTTTTTTTTGATAAGTGGACAATATGTCATTTGGAACTTATAAAAGCAAAGAATAAATTATTTTCCACTTGTTGATGGAAATTAAACCCCTGGAACAGAAATCAGGATATTTTTAATTTTTGATATACTAAAATAACTTTATCCGATTGTACGAGCCTAATTGACCAATTGAGGATAGTGTTTTTTTTAGTTACGATAGCATTTTTTTTTATTAAAACGATAGCTGTTATTTATTTATGAATCAAGTCCAACTGTACAAGAGAAATAATAGATGCAAGACAGTCTTCCAACTGTACTTGATCAGATGTTGAGGACAAAGTCTCTGTAGCCAAAGCTATAAGTAGCTTTGTTACAAATATTTTTAACAGAAGAAAATTGATAAACTGAAAATTCGGAATAAATCCACAGATGTCATCAACTAAAACCCCATTAGCCGCCAAACATGGGGAACCCTTTTGCACCATTCCAATGAGATCCGAACACCCTTCCTCAACTTCAACCCAAAAAATACCAATATCAAGCGCAAAGCGAAGCCCAACCAGAATTGCACAAGCATGTTCCTAGAAAAAATCTCCACCATGGACTGTACTAGTACAAAAAGCACCACACACTATTCCATTGGAATCACGAATCACTATCCCCACCCCTACACGATCCTTTGCAGCATTAAGTCGATATGCAACATTCATTTTTTTAATTTGCACCTACAGGAGCTCTCCACTTGATAGTCGGTACACCAATATTTAGTGCAGCATCACACTTCTCCAATGAACCCGACTCCAGATAAAGAACAATAGCTCCAGCAGCACGTTGGCATAAGTCTATCATCGTAATTATTCTTTCGTCCCAAAACATTTCATTTTGGGCATTTCATAAATCTCATGCTGTGGTAAAAACAATCTCAAGAGATGGAGACTGTAATCCTCATATACAACAATGAATGAAATCAGCAAAGGACATGGAAACATCAAATGCCTCTAGAAATTTCACTGGACATTCTCGCCAAATGCGTTGCACTAATTCACATCTCCATAACACATGGTCACACGTTTCTGCTTCTTCAGAACACCACAGACAAGTGTATGTATTTGAAATTCCCCAGTTAAATAAATTTGTCTGAGTTGGAATAATATTTTTGCAAGCTTTCAAGATAAATAATCTCACCTTCAGTGGCACTTGGGCTTTCCATACAGCTCTCCAAAGACCCTGAATTTGAACTTCCGGCTGTTGAGGTTGTAGGCTCACTATTGTTTTGTTGATTGAGAAGCATGTGATAGTTACGATAGCATTTAAACCTATGGCATCCGTTTATGATGGTTGCTCTTACCATCAGGCCAAAACCCAGGTCCCTTGCTCGACAACAAGAGACTTTATCAATTGAGCTAACTGAAACCCACATTGAGGATAGTGTAATTAATTCTAATATTGAGCATCAATTCATTTGCAAGCCAACATTAAGCTTGATAAAAATATGAACGCGGTGAAATTTTGATAATGGAGCACTTGAGAAAGACATCCAACTTTGTTTTCGTTACGTTCACCGAATTGAAAGATTTGATCAAGAAGTATATTCGACATCGATGGTTGAAATCTTACAATTATATTCTCCACCACAACTAGTGGATGATTCTAACTGTCTCAAAATCTTGTACCGTACTTTCTTCATTTTAGTTTGTTGCTCTTTCGTTTGTTTTTTAATATAATTTCTGATTAGCTAAAAAAAAATACATACTTAACAAGAAACCTGAAGTATATTCTTAATTTCTTTAAATTTACGTCCCTTGGTGCAGGTGGGAATTAGTGGAATAGATTCAAATTCAATATTTCTTATTGGAGACAACAACAACAATCAAAATAATAATAATAATAAAAAGAAGAAAACTACATTTTAAACCCTATAATATAAGGGTGTTACAAATTAAACTTTATAATTTTAAAAATAACAAATGAAACTCTCTAGTTTTAGAAGTAACAAATTAAATTATGAGATTTCAAAAAGTAACAAATTAAGTCTTAGTTCATTCAAGTAGAACGAGATTGTGTTTGGAATTTAATATAGGATGAAGATTTAATTTATTATTTTTAAAATACAGAGTTTTTTTTTTTTACGCCACCTAAATTATAGGGTTCAAAATATAATTTTTTTCAAGTAAAAATTAAGTGCTTTATTATAGGAAATCATGTGAATTAATTTAGGAAGTTGTTATTGTGATTATGTAATTGTGGGATTTGTACAATGAATCTTTGTATATATATATACGATGAATAAAAGATTTGTAAAGCTAGGGACACAACACTTTCAATAAGCAATTTTCACAACATCTGTTCTCTTTTCTTTGTAGTGGATTCTAGATCTCTATCTTATAGATTTAAGATTTTTTTATTTTTTTTTTGAGTTAAAGATAGAAAGATTTAAGGTGTTTTTAGTCATGCACTAACTCTTCCTATCACATTACAAGGAATAGCCATGACTAATGATTATGATAAATTTGGTCACATCTATTGGAGACAACCATAGTTACCACATGAGGTAGAGAAGAATTAAAGAAGAGAAATATCTACATATATATAAAATTTCTAACATATGCACAACCATAGACTGTATCCAGTTGAAGGAAAAATTGGACTACATTCTAACTTCAGTACTTCTACGGTAAAGTCTACAATTAGGAGTGCAAATTCCGGTAGAATATACATTATTCGAAAATTCTGTTAGAAGATAATTATAAATTGTTTTTGCCTTTTTGGAAGATATGGAACACCAATATATGTTTATGAATGACATTTTGAACGGGGGATGGCACAATTATAACGCATTTGGAGTGAAGAGAAAAGGGACAGACAAACCCTAACAAGGAGCTAGGTTAGAGTGTAAAATGAAAACAATATTGGAATATATTCATCTTTCTCGAGTCACCCATTAAAGTCCATGCACAGGTACTGAAGGTTTTGTCAATTACGTGAAGTGCAACTCTGTCCAATCCATGTGCATGTGAGTTTAGGACATCATCAAATGGGCATACCCAGATAAAGAAAAAGAAAAAGAAAAAGAGCCAAATCTATTTTTCTTGGTTGGGGAAATTGATATTCATGATGAAGCTCATGTGCTCTCTTATTAATTTATGCTACTATATATTTAAATCACAAACTAAAAAGAAGCAATGTGACGACTCAGTAAAGCCACAAAATCCCATTGTTGGGATGATAAATTTAGTGGAAATGTACGCCAAATTACCTTTTTTCTTGGTCTATGTACATATATGATTTTCTGATGATTGACACCTGGCCAAGGAGGCCCAAGATCATAGTAGCATGGATTAAATTAAACTAATTAATCTCATCTAATCTTGAACACGGTGTCTCCTTAATTCAAGAGCCCCATTAGACATTCTAGTAAGATCGAATCTTATTGGTTTAACAAATCACAGTCACATGGGCTTAGCCAATAGGAAGTTGTGTATAGAGACAGTCACCTAACCCTTTAAGATTATTGGTGTGTTAATTAGCAGCCGCCTAACTACTATATTAATGCTAATAATGAAAACCAAAAGCAATATGCCCATATAGGATAATATTTTGTACTTTACTAATAAACCACTTTATACTATATTCAGCAAAATTATAAGCAGCTCTATATTTGGCCAGACAAATTCTCGCGCGCCATTGGCTTGTTGGTACGGATTGTTTGCCATTGGGTTAAGCTCGATAAAGCGTGGGAAGAGCCCCCTCGATTGGCGGATGGTGACTCTAATCCTTCACATGTGTGTCAGTCAATCGCACAATGACACATGCTGCTATGCCTCTCAAGTATGGCAAATGACCAAAATTCTTTGGGCTCGGAATTGCCAATACGACATGTCATTTGTTGTAAAATATGTCATTTATAATAAAGAAAAAAGTGAAAAAAGAAATAAAAAAGAAATAAGGATTTACCACAAATGACAGACATTTTACTACAAATATTACCCCACCTCCCACGGGGCAGTCCCATCACGGAACGCAAGTCCCTCCAGACAAATGAACGCAAAGTTCTACCAAAAATACTTAAACATTGTCTTGAAGTTACTAAAATATGAATTGATCAATCCCAAATTAATGATTAAACCATATGATCCAACTTTTTTTTTTGGTACAAGTTGAGGGAATTTTAAATTCTCATGGGGAGACCAAACAATAATACTGAACTATAAAGTTCTTGACAACTTAGTTGAATCGCTTTGTTGATTGGTATCTATGATGAAGAATGCAATATTTATCTTTCCATTATTTTCTACCGATGAAGTATATATATGAAGTAGGATGAAGTTAAAATTAGTTAATAGGGGAAAATTATTCAGCTTTGTCAGAATACAATAAATAGGTATTGTCTCCTCTCTAATGAATAATTTTCCTAAATAATGTGTCTAACCATGAATTTAAGTAATGTAACTCACCATTCACATGAGATAAGGGAGTATATATTTATTCTATTTTGGGAATACTTAATAATTACTCGTTAATAAAGATTTGTGTTTAGGGATATCCCAAATTCTGTGGTTTTAGTAATTACCATATGCAAATGTACCTGCCCTATATTGGTTGTATAGGTTCTTCTGAGTTCTGAGTTAACAGACTTGGAATACATGGAGAAATGTAAGCATTCCATAATGTCCGTCCCTTTAATTTTCAATTGCAAGGGTATGCGACCATATATATAACAATGAAAAATATAATCAGCGTTTTTAGGTCTTTTCTTTTTTCTTTTTTTTACTCGATGATATAAATTTGTGAAAGCAATCAAAATATCTATGAAAATAATGTTTTGAATAGAACATCTATTAAACAATATTGTAGATGCAAAAATCACCTCATGACATGGTGACACATTATAGATGCACAAATGAAACTTCTTTCAATCATTTTTAGGCCATCAAGAGAGCTACATTAATATCTTTATTTATAAAAGAGCTTCTATCTCAGTAAAGTTCCATTTATCTGGGCATAAGCTGGCCCCCCTCATAAACTAGCTTGCATGAGTTTCAAACTTATAACATCTAGGTCACCACAGAGAGAGAGACAACAACAACAACAAACGACCAAACAAACAATTAAAAAAAAGAAGTGCCATCAGGTAAATCAAATATTAATTAGAGAGAAACCTTAAAGAAAGAAATAATATACACATATACAAATTGAAAAGAACTTCAAAAAATTAAAAATAAAGAAAGAAATACCAAACGGCTAAACTCAACCTTGATGGGATATATTATATAATATATGAGCTAATAATATTTTCTGGCACAGTAACAGTAATGCACTCATATTCCCAGGTGTCATTGACTAATACCTCGAAGGCCATCAAAAATACTCCAACAAAGTATAAATACAGTCTTTATATAATTCTTTCTACACTATTTCACTGTAGACACCAGACAGCACAAGTCATTCATAATTGTTTAATATATCCCTTAAATTAGTCTATTAATCTCCACATTAAGCTAATATTATATATATCTCCACCCCCTAAACCACTTTTTCTCATATAAAGCTCTTGATGGGAAACGAAAATGGAGCACAAATCTTAAACACCATCTGATCAATACTCAAAAGTGTTGCCTTTTCTCAACCAAGTAAGCTTTTCATCAGATCCTTTTTAGTCTTACGCTATTAATATTTATTTCATTAAGGGTTTCATTGCGCAGGAACCCTAAGAGTATAGAAAGCAGAAGGAATAATGGGGAGAGGGAAGATTGCAATTCAAAGGATCGATAATTCAACGAGCAGGCAAGTGACTTTCTCGAAGAGGCGAAAGGGACTAATCAAAAAGGCAAAGGAGCTGGCAATTCTGTGTGACGCTGAAGTTGGCCTTGTAATTTTCTCCAGCACTGCAAAGCTATATGAATTTGCAAGCAACAGGTCTGCCTTTTTTTTCTTTTTCTTTTTTCTTTTCTGTGATTTGTTCTTGTTTCTGTGGCATGATTTTAATAAAATGCTTTGTTGAACAAAACTTGTTTTCACCTGAAGCTTATATAGATATATACATATGTTGCCGATAATGTAATACATATATATATATATATATATTAATATAAATTCTTGCAACTCCTTATTACTTTTCTATCTTCCAAAAACTTTTGACGTCTTTATCTTCTATATAAATATTTATTTAATCACACACGCATACACATGTTAATCAATGTTATCCATTTAGATTGCATGGCATAAGCTGGGAAACTAGGATTTTTGGCAAGGACTGTGGATTCTTAATCTACATGACTAGATCAGAAGAAAAATCACGTACTTCCATCATTCGATCTTAATCTATTTATCTAAGCATAGGAAAACCGTAGGATGTCTACTTTGGTTCTAGGATAATCCAATAGGAAACAGAATAAATTAAGGGACTATTGCTTTGCCCAAAGGTGCTATACCCTAGTCTCTCTAATGAGGTTTGAGCGTGATGATTGCATATTGGATATTAAATAGTTCACTCAATCAAACATGGCAGAAGATATTCCTAAAGATAAAGAATGACGAATTATAATATGCAGAAGTCATCTTGGTTAACTAAATAGAAAGGGACTTATGAAACGTATGCCTTGCCTAATCCTATGTAGATCGCATTAGTTACTTTCTTATGTTTTGAACTTCGAAGTGACAGGCTTTACATGGCATCTTATTTGGAGTGTCTTTAGTTCTCTTCCTTCCTAAATATATTTCTGACAACATGTAATCAATTAGCACGACTTGTTAGAATATTGATTAAAAGATTCTACACATAGGTTAAGCATCACTAAGACAAGATATATGAAATGAATCTTTGGTATAATTAGAAGCACAAACAAGGAAATAGTAGAACACATGGTCTATTGCTAGAAAATACTTTAGAACGCAATGAATTTCATTATTTTGGGATCAATGAACAAGGAATAGAAAACATGAGAGGGTCTTCTTGTTGGGAAATCCAGGGGAAATCAATGGAAAACAAGATATCGAAGTAGGCTTAAAGACACAAATTAACTGTTTTCCTTAAGAAGATATCTGCCCCCAGCCACTAGATTGAGTTTGTTAATAGTTTCTAGGCAAATCACCTCCAAAATACAACTAAGCCTAAATTCTATAAGTAAAAATTTTGAAGAATCATATGAGTTTCTCTCTAATGGTATGCAAAATCTATAAAACCTTTAAAAATGTTCAACAACCTCAAAAAAATGAATATTTATGACTATTTATGAACAATGAAAACTTTCCTTTGGAAAAACACACTTAAAAGGTTACTTGGATTGATACAAGTCCTCTAAAATATTGTCTTGGCTGTTACTAGCCATTAGGAACTCAGAAGGTTCATTTTCCCTCATTTTCTCTGCTAAATTTTTCAAAAAGCACATTTACAACTATCTCGATCACTCAAACCTGGCTCAACTAAGTCTCGATATCATTTCACTGTCTGTTGATCAAGGAATTTTGTGATTGCATAGTAGCTTCACTCAAGCGTGCCTTGAGCTCACTCGAGTAAGCCACTAAAACTTAGTATTTAACTTTTAATTCCTCTTCATTCTTTTACTTATAAAAATAAGATACATATATTACAACCGAAACTTGTGTATACCTATATATAAAACAGTTATCCAAATCAATCAAGTAACATGGATGAAGCAGATGAGAGCACCAAGATCTCCTCGATTTTGGCAACTTTTGCATTTTTTTTTTTCTTTTTGTTCAACATTTTTGAAGTTGAAGTACCGAAATTAGCTTGATAAAGTTGTAATGCATCTTTGTAATTAAGCATTGTTTTTCAACTTTGTGATTGAAGCAGCATCACTTTCATGGTTTCACCCTAATCCATTACTAACACTAGTTTTATTATATATCAATCACAATATGCTATGTCAATAGTTGTAAAATTTGTTTGTCCCTAGGCTTATTGTTTCACTCTTCTAGTTCTTCTTTTATTATTTATTGTAAAATAAAAAAAATAAATAAATAAATCCCTAAGTACAAAGCTCCATCTCAACTTTGTCAAGCTTTTTTGGTACTTGAAGTACCAAAATCAGATTGAAAAATTTCCCCCCAAAAAAAATCCTGCTGATTAGGACAATTTTGTTGCCAAAATCAAGGTGATTTCGATGCCCTCATTACCGAAATCATCCTCTCTTCTCATTTCCCCAATAAATTTAAAGAGTGCACCATATTGGTCAACAATTAATAATAACCTATATTAATTCAAATCACCCAAGATATTAGGAACACCAAAAATAACACAAATCTATGTGGTAAGAAACTGATAGAGATGATGGGCCATGATCAAATGCGGAATATGACCTGATTACCTGAGAAGATGGATTAAATGCTTTGAATAAAGGAACCCCAGCCATTTCCCTCATGAGTTGTTGCTCAACTTAGATTGTTTTAGCCCATGATTCTTTCTTTCCTTCTTAAATCCTTCTTCTCAAAGTACCAGATAAGTTTCGAAGCTATATTTGTTTGTCCCATTTCCACTCACTCGATACCTATACTGAAGTGAAAGGAGAAAATATCCTTTAGCTCCACCATGTTTTCTGTCTGATAATATGGTGAATTTGGCAGATAATCGTGAAGAAGTAGCATTTCACAATCTTAAGAAGTACGAGTCAAACTCACTCGTGAGGGAAAAAATACTGTTCATTCTGCAAAAGACCTTTCTACAACTGCAATTTCGCACTTGATGCCCCCATAAATGTCTTCTTTTGCCATTTGGAGTAAGATGACCATGATGAAGTGGGATGATTCCCATTCTAGAAACATGGTATAATTAATTAAATAGTTATGCTTAATTCTACTAATATAACTATAATGTTGGGTTGGCATGGAGTCCACAGATGAGATGTAAGGATACCAAAATGGGATGAAGCCACTTGAAGAGACAAAGTAAAAGAAAATAAAAATCAAATTAGGATTTGGCTTCCTAGCAGACAATGATAAAGAAACTTACACTTATATGTGTATTAGCAGTGGCCTTTGTGAGTTGCACGCCCAAAAAAAAAAAAAAAAAAAGATAGTTTATCACTTGATAGAAAGCCTGAGAAGGAAGATGGGGACTTAAGGGTTTTTATTCTAGGGTTTTTGTGAAACATAATAATGTAAGTCTTTGATATGAACCTGCAGGAATGGAATCCCTTGAACCCACAATCAATTTGAAAACTCACCTAAGAAAGCCAAAATCAAGTCAATGGATGGAGAATCTAGACCCGTTGAGAACTCGTTTCAAGAACCTAGATTATATTAAAATCTAGACCCGTTGAAGAACCTATCTCAAGAACCCAGATTACAAGGAGGAACGCCACAAAGGTTGTGATTTACCTTTGATAAGTTCAAAAGTTCAATCAAGAACAAGAGGAGTAAACTCAACTCACAATGAAAATTCAATATTATCTGCCCTTCAAATGAGGCTATAAAGAGTATTTAAACCAAAACCTAATTAAAACCCTAGCCAAAATAAAGCCCTTTCTCCCAAAAATACCCATGCATGAACAGTGTCGCACTACAGTAATTCCGCTACAGTAACTTCTTGAAACCCTAGTTTCTAAAAAGTAACTTTTCAAATAAACCCTTGGCCATAATACAAGGCCTTCCCAAAACCCTAGTTCATAAGAAATAAAACATATGTGGGCGAAGCATCCTCAAGCCCACTTATTCTAAACTAATAAAATAAATCATTTAACAAATTGAAACCCTTCAATAACAATAAGCCCAAACAATAACTCTAAGTCATGTCTTCCACAGCTTGTATCAAGTGGATCAAAATTGGTTCTCCTTCTTTCAAACCCATCTTGAGTGTTGGGCTCTTGCTCGCTTCATCCCAAGTGGATTGCACCAATCCCTACATTGCTTCCTTGATCTTCTTGGCTCTTGATCTTGTAATTGGCCCATCTGGAACTTGCAAAGGATCTTTAAGACTTGCAAAATAGTGGAAAATAAGAGTTTAGTACCCAATTTCCCCCACAACACCTTCCAAAAGTAGCTAAGAAATTTAACATCCCTATCAGAAACAATACTCCGAGGTACACCATGGAGTTGCACTATCTCCCTGAAAAACAAGTCAGCTATGTTTGTGACATCATCTGTTTTATGGCATGGAATGAAATATGCCATCTTACTAAATCTATCCACAACCACAAAAATAGAATCTCTACCCCTTTTTGTCCTAGGCAGCCCCAAAACAAAGTCCATAGATATGTCTACCCATGACTCACTAGGAATGGGTAAGAGTGTATACAACCCATGTGGCAAAACCTTAAATTTGGCCTTTCTACATGTAATGCACCTGCCACAAATGCGATTGACATCTCTCTTCATCTTAGGCCAAAATAAATGTTCATGCAAAATGTCTAAAGTTTTCTGAACACTAAAGTGTCCCATTAATCCTCCACCATATGCCTTACACACCAATAACTCACGCATAGAACAACTTGGCACGCAAAGTTTGCTTTTTTTTTTTAAACAAATAACCATCATGCTTGTAAAACTTACTGAATGCTGTCTTATCACATGCCTTATACACATCAGAAAAGTCAGCGTCATCGGCATACATGTCTTTCACATATTCAAACCCAAGCATCTTAGCACTCATAGAAGTAAGAAGTACATACCTCCGGGATAAAGCATCAGCAACAATGTTCTCCTTACCTTGCTTGTAATGGATGACATATGAAAAGGTCTCAATGTATTCCATCCATCTAGCATGCCTTTTATTCAACTTACCTTGACCCTTGAGATGCTTCAATGATTCATAATCGGTGTGGATCACAAATTCCCTAAGCCACAGGTAGTGCTGCCAAGTCTCTAATACACGAATAAGAGCATAAAGCTCTTTGTCATAAGTAAGGTACTTCATGGACACCCCATTTAGCTTCTCACTGAAGAAGGCTATGGGCCGCCTATCCTGCATCAAAACGGATCCAATCCCTATTCCTGAGGCATCATATTCAATCTCAAAAGTTTTGTTAAAATCAGGTAATGCTAACATAGGTGCAGAGCACAACCTTTCTTTAATAGTGGCAAAAGCATTCTCTTAATCAGCTCCCCAATGAAACCCAACATTCTTTTTAATTACCTCAGTGAGTGGTGCAGCCATGGTGCTAAAGTCTTTAACAAAATGCCGATAAAAGTTAGCTAAGCCATGAAAGCTTCTTACCTCAGTAATGCTATTTGGCGTTGGCCACTCCTTGATGGCATTGACTTTCTCGTCATCCACCTCAATACCTTTTGTACTAACAACATAACCAAGAAAAACAACTTTTTTCATGCAAAAGGTACATTTCTTGAAATTAGCATACAACTTTTCATATCTTAACACATTAAACACATATCTCAAATGCTCAATATGTTCATTTAAATCCTTGTTGTATACTAGGATATCATCAAAGTACATAACCACAAACTTGCCTATGAACGCACGTAGGACATGGTTCATTAATCTCATGAAAGTACTGGGCGCATTTGTAAGTCCAAATGGCATAACTAACCATTCATAAAGCTCATACTTAGTCTTAAAAGCAGTTTTCCATTCATCACCCTATTTCATTCTAATTTGATGGTACCCACTTTTAAGATCAATTTTACTGTACATGAGCCATGCAATTCATCAAGCATATCATCTAATCTAGGAATGGGATGGCGATACTTTACCGTGATATTGTTGACCGCCCTGCAATCAACGCACATCCTCCATGTCCCATCCTTCTTTGGCACTAGTAACACTGGTACTGCACATGGGCTCATGCTCTCCCTCACGTACCCCTTGCTCATCAAATTCTCAACTTGCCTCTGAAGCTCCTTTATCTCCTCTGGATTACTCCTATAGGCTGGTTGGTTTGGAATAGCAGCTTCGGGCACAAAATCAATCTAGTGCTCAATGCCTCTAATGGGTGGCAACTCATTAGGCATCTCCTCTGGGAATATATCCTCAAACTTCTGCAACAAAGAAACAGCCAAACTAACAAGAGACTGGTTAGTTTCATCAAGATTAAGATAAGACTTTTTATAGACAAGAAAAATCATAAGGCGATCTATGAAGAAAGCCCTCTTAACCTCACTTTCTCTTGCATAGAAACTCACTTTTGTCTTTCCTTTTCTCTCTGCAGACTTTATTTCTTTTTTCTCTCGTGGCTCCACTCTTTTTTCTTTACTCTCAGCCACCTCTCTACTTTCTTTTTCACTTTTCTTTTTTGCTCATTTTCACTCTCACTCTTTCTTTTTTGCTCAATCTCTTTTTCACTCTTTCTTTTTTTATCACTCTCATTTTTATTCTTTCTTTTTTGAACAACCTCACTTTTTAGTTTCAGTTGGTCCTCATAGACCTGGCTTGGAGTTGAAGGAGCAAGCATGATTGTTTTGCCCTCATTTACAAAGCTGTACATGTTCTTGAACCCATCATGTGTGTTGAACTTATCAAAGGTCACCCTCCTATCATACTGCCACGGCCTCCCCAACAAAATATGACCAACATGCATAGGCACAACATCACAAAGCACCTCATCCAAATACTTCCCAATTGAAAAAGTAACTAACACTTGTCTATCCACCCTAAACTCTCCACAATCATTCAATCACTGCAATTTGTATGGTCTAGAGTGTTTTAAGGTTGGTAAATTCAATTTCTCAACCAAAGTAGTGCTAGCCACATTAGTACAACTCCCCCCATCAATGATCATACTACATACCTTATTGTTGACGTGGCATCTAGTATGGAAAATGTTTTCTCTCTGTTGCTCTACATCATCCACTTTAATATGTGTATTGAGAGCACGCCTGGCAACAAGAGACTCACCTGTCACGCAGTATACCACTCCATCATCATCACTAGCATCAACCAACTCTAGCACCCCATCACTATCATCCTCACTCTCAGTCATCACCTCCTCATTGTCACGCATAATCATCACCCGCCTGTTTGGACATTGAGAAGCGATGTGCCCTGAACCCAAACACTTAAAGCATTTAATATCTCTATTCCGTGAAGGTTGAGATTCTACCTTGGGTTTGTTGCTAGTTCCCTCATCTTTTCCCTTAGGTGGTTTGGTCTTTCTCTTTGCTTCAGCTGGATCATTCCTATCCCACTTTGATTTCCAAGTAATGCTAGAAACCGAAGTGTACCTTGCTGTCCCTTTTCTCTTTAACTACCTCTCCACCTTCATAGCCATGTGCACCATGTCCTCTATCTCCACATAATGCTGCAATTCAATTACATTGGCTATGTCCCTATTCAAACCATTCAAAAATCTAGCCATGGTGGCCTCCCGGTCCTCCTCTACATTAGCCCGAATCATCGCCACATCCATCTCCTTATGGTAATCCTCCACACTCCTAGACCTCTGTGTAAGAATTTGGAGCTTTTGGTAAAGGTCCCTATAGTAAGTGGCTAGGTACAAATCTCCGCCTCATGAGAGCTTTCAACTCTCCCCACGTCTCTACAGGCCTCTCATAATTCCTCCTCCTATTGGTAACTAATTGATCTCACCAAATAATAGCATAATCATTGAACTTAATTACCGCCAACTTCATTTTCTTCTCCTCAAAGTAATTATGACAATCAAACACCAACTCTATTTTTTTCTCCCACTCTAGATAAACCTCAGGGTCAGTTCTACATTGGAAAGATGGTATTTTCATTTTGATGCTCCCAAGGTCTTTATCTACACCATCCCGACCCCCTAGGTTCCCCTCAAGTCCTTTTTCACGCCTAACTCTTCTATGTCTACCCGACCCAACTTCAGATGCTAAGTCTTCCTCATCCTCACCATCTCCTTCATTCTCATACTCATTTTCAACCCTAGGCTCACGTCGCCTCCTATCTCTCTCACCTTGTAGATTTCTAATCGCTGCTTCTTGATGATCCATCCTATCCCTCACTTCACCCAACACAAAGTTCAACCGCTCAAATTGTTGTTGCATGGCTTGCAACATAAAGGATGAGTTATCTGCCATCCCCTTTGGTGATGAGTCACTCCTATGAGACATCGTAATGTGCTGCACAAAAAGAATGTTAGTGGAAAACCTCACACACTCCCTTACGTGTTTACACTCGAATAATGGCACTCCACTCGTATTTCACTCTTAATTGGCTTTTTTTTTTTTTCGATAATCGTCTCACACTCTCTTGCCTTTTACCTCAAGAGTTTTCCCACTCAAGTTCTTTAAGAACTAATTGAATTCAATCAAAACAATGCAACCTTGTTTTATCCCAACTAGTAATTAAGTCCAAGAAACAAGAACAAGAGAAACACGGAAAGAATAAAAACGACATAAGAATCAAGGAAATTATACGAATGAAAGAGTAACTATAAGACAAGATACCAACTATAATGATGTATGCAGCCCCTTTGATGATAAGGCTCAAGAAAAAAAATTCGGATTTTCTATACTCTTTTTTTTTTTTTTTTCACCAACTGATTTGATCACAATCAAAAGAATAAACAATTGACAAAACCTTAACAATAGCTCAAAAACTCTAGAATAAGTGATATACAGTAGCCCTTAGAACAAGAGATTTCGGCCAACACAAACCCTAGAACAATGAAATTCGGCAGCCACCATTTTTTTTTTTTTTTTTGTAACCCTAGAACAATGAAGCCCTAGAATTAAATATGCAAGAAATAAAAGATAGAATCAGACCTGATTGGAAACCTTACTCTGATACCAAATGATATGAACCCGCAGGAATGGAATCCCTTGAACCCACAATCAATTTGAAAACTCATCCAAAAAAGCCAAAATCAAGTCAATGGATGGAGAATCTAGACCCATTGAGAACTTGTTTCAAGAACCTGGATTATATTAAAATCTAGACCCATTGAAGAACCTGTCTCAATAACCCAAATTACAAGGAGGAACGCTACAAAGGTTGTGATTTACCTTTGATAAGTTCAAACGTTCAATCAAGAACAAGAGGAGTAAACTCAACTCACAATGAAAATTCAATATTGTCTGCCCTTCAAATGAGGCTACAAAGAGTATTTAAACCAAAACCTTAATTAAAACCCTAGCCAAAATAAAGCCCTTTCTCCCAAAAATACTCCTGCATGAATAGTGCCGCGCTACAGTAATTCCGCTACAGTAACTTCTTAAAACCCTAGTTCCTAAAAAGTAACTTTCCAAATAAGCCCTTGACAATAATACAAGGCCTTCCCAAAACCCTAGTTCATAAGAAATAAGACATATGTGAGCGAAGCATCCTTAAGCCCACTTATTCTAAACTAATAAAATAAATCATTTAACAAATTGAAATCCTTCAATAACAATAGGCCCAAACAATAACCCTAAGTCATGTTTTCCACAGCTTGTATCAAGTGGATCAAAATTGGTTCTCCTTCTTTCAAACCCATTTTGAGTGTTGGGCTCTTGCTAGCTTCATCCCAAGTGGATTGCACCAATCCTTGCATTACTTCCTTAATCTTCTTAGCTCTTGATCTTGTAATTGGCTTATCTAGAACTTGCAAAAGATCTTTAAGACTAGGCCCACCTTGGTTCCCATCAGTCTTAAGTTAGCGATTTCTACAATGCTATTGAATTTCTTCCAATATGACAACTTAGTTGAATTCATAATTTTTGGTGAAAATTTGCATCAAAATTCCTAGAGAAGTGAATCCTTATATTGTCTTCATTGTTGGTGCAGGTCACAAATTATGTTTATAGTAATTGAATTCGATAGTAAATTTGTTTGGAATTGATCATTTGAATTGTCCTTCAAGTTGAAAGGGTTTTTAACATAAATCTTGTTTTTTTTGTTTTGGTTGATTTGCTTATGATGAAATTTTGTTCTTGATTTATGAATTTTGGTTAGAATAATTCTTAGATTTCTTCTTTTTTTTCTTAATTCACATAAAATTAGGTTTGACCAAACAGAATAATAGTAGAACTCGGTTAATTTAGGATTGTTATCTTGTGTTAATTAGATGGATGATAAGTACGATCATGATCAAACTAATGAGTCCGAATAAATTATTCTATTTGGAAGTCTAAGACGCATGATCTACTTTATTTATTTATTTTTTGATGGAAAGATAGAAATACTTTTATTAAAACTGATGATGTAATACAACACATAAAACCCCTAAGAGACAAAGTCACAACCGACTCCACTCAAAGAGAGGCAAGGCTCAACTAAAGAGCCAGAAAGTGCAAAACAGAGCACAGAAAAAACTTCAGCTTTTCACTGAACACCATACTAAGACTGGGACCAGCTAACAGGACAACACAAATCAAAACCGCCTACATATTAGGACCTAACAGTTTAGCTTGCTTAAACTCTTTCAAAAAGCCCAGACCTTTCTCGTAAACCAGAATCGGATTTGGGTCCACCCCTTCATGAATCCACGCATTACGAGCATTCCAGATTGACCAAGATAGCACCGCCCAAACCTCTAGCTCCTCACTTGACAACATTCGAACCAGCTTGCGCACTAGCACAATAAACTCTTCCTCCGATACATGACATTTTTGAAGCCTACCAGAGCTTGTTGACCATACGCAGTTCGCAAAAGGACACTCCCACAGGATGTGCGTTGTGGTTTCGGAGATACCACTGCAGATGGCACATCGATGGTCTTCTAGAATCTTCCGTCTACACAGATTTTGTCTCGTGGGTAATGATTCGTTACAGGCTCTCCATATGAAATGTTTCACCTTGCCCGGAATATTTAGCCTCCAGAGCTTTCGCCAAAACCGACTTCTCCCTTCAGGATCTGAAACTTCTCCTTTCACCTGAGCTGTGGTTCTTCTAATTTCAAGTTGGTATGCCGAGTTGACTGAAAATTCACCCGTTTTTGTTTCTTTCCAACTTAACTGATCTGATGAATTTAAATTGCCTAAAGGCATTTGCTTGATCTTCTCTGCTACTGCCCTCTCAAAAATACTATCTATTAGAGCTTCATTCCACCAATTCCTATCTTCATCCACAAGATCCCTTACTACCTTCACCACTGTACCAGCAGACTTGGGGCTGGTATTACATTCGAGCCACCTGTCATCCCACACCCTGATTGTCCTACCATCACCAACTTTCCAAAACATCCCTTCTTGGATAGTCTCTCTAGCTGATAAAATGCTACGCCATATAAAAGATGGATTAGTACCTATTTTTGCCTGCATAAAGTCACACTTTGGAAAGTACCGAGCCTTACAGACTCTGAAAACCAGGGAATGTTGGTTCTTCAGAAAACGCCATCCTTGTTTTGCTAAGAGAGCAAGATTAAAAGCATTAAAGTCTCTGAAACCTAATCCCCCATCCTCCTTTGCAGCACATAATCTTGCCCAATTGCACCAATGCATTTTCCTCCCCGAACTTGATTGACCCCACCAAAAGTTAGCAGTTAGGGCATTTATATCATCACAAAGCCCCTTAGGCAATCTAAAGCAGCTCATCGTATAATTAGGAATAGATTGAGACACCGCTTTTATTAAAACCTCCCTTCCCGCTTTAGACAAAAACTGTTCATTCCAACCTTGGAGCTTTTTGGCTAATCTCTCTTTCAGCCCAGCAAACGCTTTTCCTTTTGATCTTCCAATCATTGCAGGCATCCCTAGGTATTTCTCATACTGGGTTGACACCTGAGCTCCCCACAGGTTTTTCAGCTCCTCCCTTTTCTCCTCCTTCGTATTCTTACTGAAAAAAATTGAAGTTTTCCTCATATTGATTTTCTGCCCCGAGGATTCCTCATATAACTTCAAAATTTCCAGCAAGGTTCTGCTCTCTCTCTGCTCCGCTTCCGCAAACAAAAGGCTATCGTCTGCAAAAAGAAGGTGGGATAATCTTGGACCTCCTCTACATATTGTAATACCCTTTAGTCTTTTGTCTCTCTCTGCATTCCTCAACAAGGCCGAGAACCCTTCCGCACAAATCAAGAACAGATAAGGGGATAACGGATCCCCTTGTCGGATGCCCCTTGATGGAGTGATGAAACCATGGGGTTCCCCATTGACCAGAACTGCAAAAGATGGAGTTTTTACACACTCCATAATCAAGCTCGTCCACCTCTGATCGAATCCCAGTTTCTGCATCATTCTTTCAATAAAACCCCACTCCACCCTATCATATGCTTTACTCATGTCGAGTTTGATAGCCATGGAACCTGTCTTCCCACTTCTCCGCGACTTTAAGCTATTTAAAGCTTCATATGCGACAATAATATTATCCGTAATGAGTCTTCCAGGGACAAAAGCGCTTTGAGCATCAGAGATAATGGTTGTAAGGTGGGATTTTAGTCTATTTGCCAAACACTTGGATATCATCTTATACACCACGTTGCATAGACTTATTGGCCTGTAGTCCGACAATTGTTGTGGGTTTTTTATCTTTGGAATGAGAGCAATATGGGTAAAGTTAATCTTTTTCAACATATGGCCAGAAGTAAGAACATAAGAGATAGCCTGCACCACATCACACCCTATTATATGCCAAAATTTTTGGAAAAAAATGCAAGACATACCATCTGGGCCAGGGGATTTTGAGGGGTGCATTTGGAACAGAGCTCGTTTGATTTCCACCGCATTATATGGCAGCAGTAGTCTTCTGTTCATCTCAGGTGTCACTACTCTATCCACTGCCAGCAAAGTATTATCAATCCTACTAGGATTGGATGTAGTAAACAACTCCTTAAAATAATCTGCGGCTATCACCCCCATCCCATCAGGATCTGTGCACCACTGATCATGGGAATCCATTAATCCTGTAACTGTATTGTTCTTCTTTCTTTGAGTTGCACTCTGGTGGAAAAATCTCGTGTTCCTATCTCCCACTTTTAACCAAACTGTGCGTACTCTCTGTTTCCAGTGAATCTCATCTGCCAATAACAATTAATTTATCTCCTTCTTTAGAGCTCTTATCTAAGATCTATGCTGGCCTTCTCTGTTATCATGTGACAATGCTTCAATGCTTTCTAAGCTGGCTTTAACCCGATTCTTTACACCCCCATATTTCTCTTTACTCCATTGCACCAAACCCATTCTGCATCTTTTGAGCTTTTCCGTTAAACAGTACATTGGGCTTCCCACGTCACCTTCCTGCTGCCACAAGAACCGAATAATCTCCTCACACTCCGGGTTCGCAATCCATTTTTCTTCAAAACGATGTGGTTTTTTCCTTCGTGGAAGCGCCGAAACATGCTGCCCCACTTCAACCAGAATAGGGAGATGATCAGAGGAGAACACAGGTAGGTGTGAAACATGGCTATTAGGGAACCAGTTACTCCACGTTGGTGAAGCGAAAGCCCGATCAATCCTCTCCTGCACATTTGCCATACCATCTCTGTTATTATCCCATGTAAACTCATACCCACTGAAGCCCATATCTAGAAGATTACACCGGTTCGCCACCTCGCGAAAAGCACACATCTTTGCTAATGATCTAGGATACCGACCACGCTTCTCATTTTGGACCATAATCTCGTTAAAATCCCCAAAGCATAACCAGGGGATATTTTCCAGCTTATTTAGATGATCCAAGAGAGCCCATGACTCCCACTTACATTGATCCTCCGGTCTCCCACAAAAACTGGTGAGCCTCCACAACTTCCCATCACTCATCTCTACATGAGAGTCAATATGATTTGACGTGAAATTTTGTATTGTAAGCTGAATCTGGTTGTTCCATAATAATGCTAATCCACCACTTCTACCATGACTGGGAACAGTAAACACATTGCTATAACCAAGTTTCACTCGTAAACCTTCCATACCTTCCACACCCAGTTTTGTTTCCATTAAAAACAAAACTCCGGGACCTTGAGTCTTCACCACATAGTGAAGAGATCGAACTGCAAAAGGGTTCCCAAGCCCCCTGCAGTTCCAGCTTAGTAGCCTTATTGAGGTCGGCGGGGCTGGGTTCCAGCCCTCACCGATCCAAGAACAGTATCTATGACATCCCAATCCGGTGCATAACAAGCCTTCTTGTTGCATTCAGAAAGTGGTATGTTAGGATCCCTGTTTTCATCTCTTTCCCGCTTCACTCCCACCATATTCTTTTTGTTTTCTTAACTCTCTTGTTTGTTCTGCATGATTCCTGCCTTACCATGCCTTTTCCATTTTGGGTGGGCCCCTGCTTCTACTTTTTGCATTACTTGAGGGACTTGATTTTTGGCATTTTCCTCCACTTGGTCTTCGCACATGGTTT
>OU015768.1:9580201-9769439 GCA_907173295.1 Fagus sylvatica | reverse complement strand
ATTGAATGTTCAGTTCGCATTAACACATACGATGAGCGGTTGACCGGGCATAATTATACCGGATGACGGAGAATTCAACTCGATTCCCTTTGTGACATTGGAAGATCCGCCCAGGGAGCCAATTCATCAAAGCTTCATCGGAGAAAAAGGAACAATCCCAACCCATGTAGTTTACTTTGAACGGATACCGGGCAAGTTGACCGGGATAAATAGCACCGACCTCCAAGGTGCATTAAATGAAGACAGTGGGATTTTGGCAGTCTCTGCTCAGTACATATCCCGAGACGGTCGTCACGTGACTGATTAGCCGAATTCATTGAATGAGTTTGGCAATAGTGTTTTATACGTTATGTACCAACGTCAAATCGTCCCAAAAAGGGACTGTCACATGTCATGTCACCCTCAAAGTGAGAGCCTCCCAGTTGGTGGAGCTCAAGTGGGTCAAAAACCAGACTATATATAGAGGAACAAAGAAGGAAAAAGGTACGTGCTTGAACAATCAGAGAGCTTATACACATTCACTAAGAAAAACAAGGGAACTAACTTAATCTTCGGAGGGTGATCAGGCGTAAATCGCCACCACCTCTAAAGAGTCTTTGTGTGTTTGTTTTGCAGGAAGGATCCGAACAGTAATTGATTGCGAATATAGAAGATTTCTACTGGTGAAACTCTCAATCTTATTTATTGCAAAAAAATTACGCAACACACAAAGTACAATTTACCCCAAGAGTTATGTTGTCCCAGTCCTTCCCACTCCCAAATCCCAAGTCCACGGGTGACCCAACATTATTAAGCTTTCTTTACGTTTGTGGAATACCCAACTCCATTATACCTAGACATGGTCCAAGAGGACCACGATCCCTAAACTAGGCGGGCTTGTTTAGGCAATAGCCCATCCAGAAATTTCCATAAAGTAGACAAGTTCAGTGAGTAGCTTCAGCTGCATGAAAGGATATCCTACTTATTCCTACTATCCTCTTGCCTAGTTTGGGCCTTATGTTGACTTCTCAGTCCAACTCTTTGCTAGCCAAGGATTTCTGTTATACTGAAGTTAGTAGCTTGTTTTCGCTTTGGTCATCTTGAGTTCTTGACTAACAAAACGACTCCCAATGGTACGTACTACGTAGTACGAAACCATTGAATTGCATATATGCATTGTGTTGGACAATATGTTTTTTTTTTTTTTTTTTTGATAAGTGGACAATATGTCATTTGGAACTTATAAAAGCAAAGAATAAATTATTTTCCACTTGTTGATGGAAATTAAACCCCTGGAACAGAAATCAGGATATTTTTAATTTTTGATATACTAAAATAACTTTATCCGATTGTACGAGCCTAATTGACCAATGAGGATAGTGTTTTTTTTAGTTACGATAGCATTTTTTTTTATTAAAACGATAGCTGTTATTTATTTATGAATCAAGTCCAACTGTACAAGAGAAATAATAGATGCAAGACAGTCTTCCAACTGTACTTGATCAGATGTTGAGGACAAAGTCTCTGTAGCCAAAGCTATAGTAGCTTTGTTACAAATATTTTTAACAGAAGAAAATTGATAAACTGAAAATTCGGAATAAATCCACAGATGTCATCAACTAAAACCCCATTAGCCGCCAAACATGGGGAACCCTTTTGCACCATTCCAATGAGATCCGAACACCCTTCCTCAACTTCAACCCAAAAAATACCAATATCAAGCGCAAAGCGGAGCCCAACCAGAATTGCACAAGCATGTTCTTGGAAAAAATCTCCACCATGGACTGTACTGGTACAAAAAGCACCACACACTATTCCATTGGAATCACAAATCACCATCCCCACCCCTACACGATCCTTTGCAGCATTAAGTCGACATGCAACATTCATTTTTTTAATTTGCACCTATAGGAGCTCTCCACTTGATAGTCGGTACACCAATATTTAGTGCAGCATCACACTTCTCCAATGAACCCGACTCCAGATAAAGAACAATAGCTCCAGCAGCACGTTGGCATAAGTCTATCATCGTAATTATTCTTTCGTCCCAAAACATTTCATTTTGGGCATTTCATAAATCTCATGCTGTGGTAAAAACAATCTCAAGAGATGGAGACTGTAATTCTCGTATACAACAATGAATGAAATCAGCAAAGGACATGGAAACATCAAATGCCGCTAGAAATTTCACTGGACATTCTCACCAAATGCGTTGCACTAATTCACATCTCCATAACACATGGTCACACGTTTCTGCTTCTTCAGAACACCACAGACAAGTGTATGTATTTGAAATTCCCCAGTTAAATAAATTTGTCTGAGTTGGAATAATATTTTTGCAAGCTTTCAAGATAAATAATCTCACCTTTGGTGGCACTTGGGCTTTCCATACAGCTCTCCAAAGACCCGAATTTGAACTTCCGGCTGTTGAGGTTGTAGGCTCACTATTGTTTTGTTGATTGAGAAGCATGTGATAGTTACGATAGCATTTAAACCTATGGCATCCGTTTATGATGGTTGCTCTTACCATCAGGCCAAAACCCAGGTCCCTTGCTCGACAACAAGAGACTTTATCAATTGAGCTAACTGAAACCCACATTGAGGATAGTGTAATTAATTCTAATATTGAGCATCAATTCATTTGCAAGCCAACATTAAGCTTGATAAAAATATGAACGCGGTGAAATTTTGATAATGGAGCACTTGAGAAAGACATCCAACTTTGTTTTCGTTACGTTCACCGAATTGAAAGATTTGATCAAGAAGTATATTCGACATCGATGGTTGAAATCTTACAATTATATTCTCCACCACAACTAGTGGATGATTCTAACTGTCTCAAAATCTTGTACCGTACTTTCTTCATTTTAGTTTGTTGCTCTTTCGTTTGTTTTTTAATATAATTTCTGATTAGCTAAAAAAAAATACATACTTAACAAGAAACCTGAAGTATATTCTTAATTTCTTTAAATTTACGTCCCTTGGTGCAGGTGGGAATTAGTGGAATAGATTCAAATTCAATATTTCTTATTGGAGACAACAACAACAATCAAAATAATAATAATAATAAAAAGAAGAAAACTACATTTTAAACCCTATAATATAAGGGTGTTACAAATTAAACTTTATAATTTTAAAAATAACAAATGAAACTCTCTAGTTTTAGAAGTAACAAATTAAATTATGAGATTTCAAAAAGTAACAAATTAAGTCTTAGTTCATTCAAGTAGAACGAGATTGTGTTTGGAATTTAATATAGGATGAAGATTTAATTTATTATTTTTAAAATACAGAGTTTTTTTTTTTTACGCCACCTAAATTATAGGGTTCAAAATATAATTTTTTTCAAGTAAAAATTAAGTGCTTTATTATAGGAAATCATGTGAATTAATTTAGGAAGTTGTTATTGTGATTATGTAATTGTGGGATTTGTACAATGAATCTTTGTATATATATACGATGAATAAAAGATTTGTAAAGCTAGGGACACAACACTTTCAATAAGCAATTTTCACAACATCTGTTCTCTTTTCTTTGTAGTGGATTCTAGATCTCTATCTTATAGATTTAAGATTTTTTTATTTTTTTTTTGAGTTAAAGATAGAAAGATTTAAGGTGTTTTTAGTCATGCACTAACTCTTCCTATCACATTACAAGGAATAGCCATGACTAATGATTATGATAAATTTGGTCACATCTATTGGAGACAACCATAGTTACCACATGAGGTAGAGAAGAATTAAAGAAGAGAAATATCTACATATATATAAAATTTCTAACATATGCACAACCATAGACTGTATCCAGTTGAAGGAAAAATTGGACTACATTCTAACTTCAGTACTTCTACGGTAAAGTCTACAATTAGGAGTGCAAATTCCGGTAGAATATACATTATTCGAAAATTCTGTTAGAAGATAATTATAAATTGTTTTTGCCTTTTTGGAAGATATGGAACACCAATATATGTTTATGAATGACATTTTGAACGGGGGATGGCACAATTATAACGCATTTGGAGTGAAGAGAAAAGGGACAGACAAACCCTAACAAGGAGCTAGGTTAGAGTGTAAAATGAAAACAATATTGGAATATATTCATCTTTCTCGAGTCACCCATTAAAGTCCATGCACAGGTACTGAAGGTTTTGTCAATTACGTGAAGTGCAACTCTGTCCAATCCATGTGCATGTGAGTTTAGGACATCATCAAATGGGCATACCCAGATAAAGAAAAAGAAAAAGAAAAAGAGCCAAATCTATTTTTCTTGGTTGGGGAAATTGATATTCATGATGAAGCTCATGTGCTCTCTTATTAATTTATGCTACTATATATTTAAATCACAAACTAAAAAGAAGCAATGTGACGACTCAGTAAAGCCACAAAATCCCATTGTTGGGATGATAAATTTAGTGGAAATGTACGCCAAATTACCTTTTTTCTTGGTCTATGTACATATATGATTTTCTGATGATTGACACCTGGCCAAGGAGGCCCAAGATCATAGTAGCATGGATTAAATTAAACTAATTAATCTCATCTAATCTTGAACACGGTGTCTCCTTAATTCAAGAGCCCCATTAGACATTCTAGTAAGATCGAATCTTATTGGTTTAACAAATCACAGTCACATGGGCTTAGCCAATAGGAAGTTGTGTATAGAGACAGTCACCTAACCCTTTATGATTATTGGTGTGTTAATTAGCAGCCGCCTAACTACAATATTAATGCTAATAATGAAAACCAAAAGCAATATGCCCATATAGGATAATATTTATAAACCACTTTATACTATATTCAGCAAAATTATAAGCAGCTCTATATTTGGCCAGACAAATTCTCGCGCGCCATTGGCTTGTTGGTACGGATTGTTTGCCATTGGGTTAAGCTCGATAAAGCGTGGGAAGAGCCCCCTCGATTGGCGGATGGTGACTCTAATCCTTCACATGTGTGTCAGTCAATCGCACAATGACACATGCTGCTATGCCTCTCAAGTATGGCAAATGACCAAAATTCTTTGGGCTCGGAATTGCCCATACGACGTGTCATTTGTTGTAAAATATGTCATTTATAATAAAGAAAAAAGTGAAAAAAATAAAAATAAAAAAGAAAGATAAGGATTTACCACAAATGACAGACATTTTACTACAAATATTACCCCACCTCTCACGGGGCAGTCCCATCACGGAACGCAAGTCCCTCCAAACAAATGAACGCAAAGTTCTACCAAAAATACTTAAACATTGTCTTGAGGTAAATTACACTGATACCCCCTTCTTTTGAAGAAATTAGACTCGTTACACCCTAATTTGGGGAAATGACACACCACTCCCAAATTTGCAAAATAATTAACACTCAGTCCCCTTTTCCCAATTTTTAAAGGAATATTCTCCTACTTAAACTTAAAATAATTGGAATATAATTTTTCTTTTTAACTTTGAACTTTGGTTAGTTAGGCATTTAATAAAAAATAAAAAAATAAAAAAAAAGGGGCCGAGTGTTAATTATTTTGCAAATTTGGGAGCAGAGTGTCATTTCCCCAAACTAGGGTGTAACGAGTCTAATTTTCCTATAGTCAGTGTAATTCATCCTTTTTTTTTATTATTAATTAATTTTTTAACCAATACCTAACTAATCAAAGTTAAAAAGAAAAATTATATTCTAATTATTTTAAGTTTAAGTGAAGAATATTCCTTTAAAAATTGGGGAAAAGAGAGTTGAGTGTTAATTATTTTGCAAATTTGGGAGCGGAGTGTCATTTCCCCAAATTAGAGTGTAGCGAGTCTAATTTCCCCAAAAGAAGGGAGTATCAGTATAATTTACCTTTTTATATATATATCATTTGTCTACTCCATTTTAAACAATATTATCTTCTTTGTTTTTTGTTTGTTTTTGGGAGTAAATGTGAACAAAAGCCTAACAGTTATCTCCACTCTTACAAAAGATCCACTCAGGGATAGCAGAGGAATGTGTAATGTTACAAACACAGTAATTTTCATAACATTTTTCAAAACTCAAAACAGTTAAATTGACAACTTTTAATTATCATCTGGACTCATAACTGAAATCACTTTATTATCTACTATACATAACATAACACCTCGATAGTTGTGATTTTTTTTTTTTTTCAAAAATTACTATGCCTCAAGACTTACTGATAAAGAATTGACCTCTCTAGATACAAAATTGGCTAACCACATCGTACAAGATGAATCTAGTATAGATTTAGCTTTATTATCAACCTCTTGCATTTCCCAATCAAAATAATTTGTTACCTGATTTATTGCTCTAACTATGTTTTGGGATTCACATTTGAGGATGACGTAGATGTTTTAGGGAATGATTATTCAGTACTCTCGGAGTACAATAAATGAGTACTCATTCATCTCACATAAATTGTGAGTCCAACTAATTAAATTTATTGTGGGACCCACTATTCATGTTAGAGGAAAAAACATGTATTTATTTATATTCCAGGAGTACTAAATAATTTTTCTGTTTTGGGAATTACATTTAGTTGATAGCCTTTAAAATAATTGTTCATAAGGGAGCAATTATTCAGTACTCCCAAATTACAGCGACATGATACTCCTTCTTCTCATATTAATGATATGTCACATTATAAAAATTTAATTAGTAGAATCAACCATTTATATAAGATGAGGGAGTCGTGGTACTCCGAGAGTACTAAATAATTGCACCCTTATGAACAAATATTTTCAAGAGCTTACTACTTGTAGATATCAAAGGTTTAAAAATCTACAGAGAACCAAATTCCAAATACAAAAGGATATTACCATTCGAAGTGAAGGATTTTAAAATTAGATTGTTACATTTGTTGTCTTACAAATTCAAATTTTCATTAACAAAGATCTTTCACAATGCCTTTTGTTGAATTGTTACGAAAAGCATATGTTAAAATTTCTATGAGGCATGATACCTTGAATTGTACGGATTACATTAGATTAGATTGGATGACTTTTGATGCAGGTTGACATCTACTTAGGATGGTTAACCAAAAGATCCAATCAAGAGTAGTATAAAAAAATAAAAATAAAAAAGATCCAATCAAGAGAAAATAGGATAATTTTGGGGTAGTACTATTGCAGATGTCACTCAATGCTACTAACAGCAGCAGATGTCACTCATCGCGACCAAACTATATTCTTAATTGCATGACGGAATTACACAACTCCAAAGTAAAACACACTTGTAAATAATTCTTTGAATCAAAATTCTTTTTCTTTTTTTTTTCAAAAAAATTCTTTTCATTTTCCTTCTTATTTCTCATTGATATTTGTAGGCAAATACAATGTTCACACAAAATCCAAAGATAAAAAGTTCCCTAGGTAGTCTTTACTCTTTACATCTCCCATTACATAGAAAACTAAACTATAATAATTACCAATAAGACTCTATAAATAACTTTTACTAAAGTAATATTGACAAGTAAAAGAGACTTGGAGGCATAAAATAAATGACATATGTCGTCCACATGTTTGCCACATAAGATGTCACTACACTCCTATATGGCTGTATCAACTTTTTGTGTTATGTAGGTATATGATGAATTTCATATCAGGTATATGCTAAGTTGATTTGGATTATATAAGTGATTATGAGGAATTCTAATTGTAACTAGCCTTCTTGAGATATAAAGTAGATATGACTAGTGATTTTGGGTCATTAAATGGTATCAAGAACCTAATAACATCAATGTGAGTCCTGACTAAACATTAGAGATTTACATACCCAAATTTGTGACATCCTGAATTATTTGAATTGGATTGTATGACTGTAAACTATGTGTTAATTTTCACATTCGGCATTTAATAGGTCAATTTGAACTATATAAGTAATTAAAAGGAATTCTAATTGTGACTATCATTTTTTAGTATGATGCAAATTTAGTTAATGTTTTCTTTAGATTGTGAAATGATGTTTTTAGTACGTAGTTTTAGAAGCTATAATAATTCCTATATGTCTTTCAATATTAAAGGATCCTAGTACATTTTCTTCACTTAAAATAAAGCATTGTAGATGATTAAATGAACCTTAAGCATTATGTCAAACCAAACATCTATCACACGGGGATCAAGTCCTCTTAAATAACATAAGGGTCGCCTTAACAAATCTACCATTAGAAAATTAGATCTTTGTAGGCATTTTGGAGGCAATCTTTTCTTCTTTTTATTTGCCTAAAAAGTTTTCCTTCAAAAATCGTGGCAACGTGTGAGGATTTTTGCTGTGTTGCTCGATCATTGTTTTGGAGGTTGGATTGTCAACAATGCCTTTTGTTGAATTGTTACGAAAAGCATATGTTAAAATTTCTTATTAAAGAAGAAGAAGCTCGAAGCTCATCTGCATCAGCTCATCTGCATCATCTGAAGCTCTGCTTCTGCATTTCTGCTTCTGGTTTTGATTAAGAAGCATGAAACACACCGTTTCATTAAAAGCCTATTGAAGAAGCATGGATGCACCGTTTCATTAAAAGCCTCCTCACATTGAGCAAATGAAACGCAGCGTTTTATTAAACAAGTTTGTTAGTTTATTAAATACACGTGTACATGGTTGATTGGTGTTTCTTATAAACTAATCAATTCTGTTATTAGTTTCTGTTATTAGTCAGTTGCAGAAAACAGAATTCAATCCTTCTGTTGCTCTGCTTTCTTTTTCCTATATATATGTAATCTGTTCCTAATGTAAAGATTAACACAATGAATATAGAGATGTATTAACCATTAAACTTGTTAGTCTCTCTCTCTCAATACTTCCAGAATTTCCTTCTTGAAGTTCCTGTTCATTGTACATTTTTGTTATGGTATCAGAGCCTTCCTAAGCTACTTCGAGTTTCAACTCCAAGCTTCAATGGCCTCTGAAATTTCTCACACACAATCAAAGTCTTCCGCTTCTACTAGTTCTGCTATGGACGATCCTGTACCCTCAAGTCCCTATTACCTTCATCCTGGTGATAATTCAAGCTTGATTCTGGTCACTGAGCCTCTAACAGGTGATAATTTTCATTCCTGGTTTAGGTCTATGCACATGGCCTTGACAATTAAGAATAAGCTAGGTTTTATTGATGGTAGCATTAGAGAACCTGAAGATGGATTTAGGTCTCCTCTATATGCATATTGGACTCGTTGTAACACTGTAGTTATAACTTGGATCCTAAACTGCGTCTCTAAGAAAATTCACTCTAGTGTTTTGTATAAACCTACTGCATATGTGATCTGGAAGGAGTTGCAAGAAAAATTTTCCCAAAGCAATGGCCCTCAGATTTTCCAACTCGAAAAGGAAATAGGGTCTCTCACTCAGAATCAGAATTCTGTCAGTGATTATTACACTCATCTTCAAGGTTTATGGGAAGAGTTGTTGAATTACTCACCAAATCCTGTTTGTTGTTGCAATCCTTGTTGCTGTTGTGGTGCTATGAGTAAAACTTTGGAGAAGTATGAACAAAGATGTATTATGCAATTTCTGATGGGGTTAAATGAATCCTTTGGTGCTGTTAGGGGTCAGATACTACTTATGGATCCAATGCCCTCTATCAATAAAGTTTTCTCTCTGATTAGGCAAGAAGACAGGCAAAGATCCATTGGTTCTCTTAATGGTTCGTTGAGTAATCCCTTTGTGGAGTCTACTGCCCTGTCAGTTAAGTCTGAAGGTCCAAGATATGGTGCTTACAAACAATCTAGTGGTCAGAAGAAGGAAAGGACCAATGTGCACCCATTGTGGTTTACTTGTGTCACACCATGGACAAATGCTATAAACTTCATGGCTATCTTCCAGGTTACAGAACTCGACACAATGCCCCTGCAGTAGCTAATGACTTCTATAAACTTCTTTGGATCCAATGCTCCTGCTGCCTCAGATACAGTTTCTCCTTTACACTTTCTCAGATGCAGGCTCAATGTGAGCCCCAGTTCCTTGCTAATCAACTTTTTCAATCAGTAGCAAAGCTCCTGCTGCCTCAGAAATACAGTCACTTCTCCTTTACAACTTTCTCAGATGCAGGCTCAATGTGAGCAGTTCCTTGCTTTTATCAGTAGCAAGAATATGCCAAATACCATCACTTCTCCCCATCAACCTACTGCCAATGCCAGCATCCTCATCCCATTTTCTTTACAGGTATGCCTTTTTCTAAACCTGCATTTACTTGTAGAAAATCCATAAACTCTGATTCATTTACAGAAAATCCATCTCATTCAGTTTTTTCATCCCATAGTACCTCACATTCCACCATTAAGCACAATTCATGGATTCTTGATACTGGAGCAACTGACCATATGGTCCATTCTCTTTCTTGCCTTACCAGTATCACTTCCATCATTCAAGCCACTGTTGAATTGCCAAATGGTACTCTTGTACCTGTCACACATATAGGGACTGTCAAGTTATCATCCTCACTTATTTTGACAGATGTTTTGTGTGTTCCATCATTTCATTTTAATCTCATTTCTGTTAGCAAGTTGGTTCAGTCATCTGCTTGCTGTCTTATTTTTCTGTCTCATTACTGCTTTATTCAGGCATTCACCCCTTGGAGGATGATTGGACTGGGTAAGCTTCATAATGGTCTCTACCTTCTGGAGTCACCTACTTTGCAGTCTACTTTGCAGTCAAGCCTTTATTCAGTCAAGTCATTTTTCTTCTCATTCTGTTAATAACAGTGTTGCATCTGTTAGCAACCTTGCTGGTACAAAACTATGGCACTGTCGATTAGGACATCCATCCCATGATAGAATGCAACTTCTGCATAAGCTTGTACCAGATATTCATTCCATCAATAAAGATTTCAATTTTTGTGATGTTTGTCCATTAGCTAAACACAAAAGGCTTCCCTTTCCCAATGATGGTCATAAAACTTCCCATGTTTTTGATTTGATTCATTGTGATATCTGGGGTCCCTATTTTCTGTCTACACATGATGGTTTCAAATATTTTTTAACCATTGTTGATGATTGCTCTCGTAGCACTTGGATTTATTTGATGTCTTCCTAAAGCTGATACTAGACCACTTACTTCTTGTCTTTCTTTCACTATGATTGAAACTCAGTTCAACCACAAAAGATTAAAAGCCATTAAGAAGTGACAATGGTCTAGAGTTTCCTCATGTCAGATTTCTTCAGTTCTAAAGGTGTCATACATCAAACTTCTTGTGTCAAAACTCCACAACAAAATTCTGTTGGTTGAAAGAAAACATCAGCACTTCCTTCAATGTTAGCAAGAGCTCATTAGATTTCAAGTCCAATGTGCCACTTGACTTTTCTGGGGTGACTTGCATCCTTCATGCAGCCTATCTCATCAATCGGTTACCCTACTCCTATTCTCCACCAAAAGACACTCCTTATGAGATTCTTGATGCATACAAGCCCCTAGTTATTCTCATTTAAAGAGTGTTTGGATGCCTTAGCTTATGCTTCCTAATCTTTCCCCTCATAAAGACAAAGTTTGATGCACTCGAGCTATTCCCTTGTGTTTTTCCTTGGTTATCCATTTGGAGTCAAAGGTTATAAATTACTTGATTTGTCCACCAATACAGTTTTTGGTTTCCTAGGAGATGTTCATCTTTCCATGAGAGTCCATTATTTCCTTTTTATAATTCCACCTCTCCCATTCTTCCTACTTCCTCTCTTGATTCTGCATTTACCCCACCACCATGCATACCTTCTTCATTCCTTCCTACCTCTTCACTTACTCCCTCACCAGACACACCTATTGTTTCATCTATGTCTTCCCCACATTCTAATCATTCCATATCAGATTCCACTTTACCTCCAGATGCTCCCACATCTGATTTTGCACTTAGTCAATCCTCCCTGCCTTATCCCAATTCTGATCTCTCTATATCAGATTCACCCCTGCCTCCAGCTGCTCCCTTATCTGGTCCTCCACTTAGACAATCCTCTAGAGTTGTCAAACCCCCATCCTATCTTCAAGACTATCATTGCAGCTTGTCTACATCCTTACCACCCTCAGAAATGCCCATTATACCAATACTGTCACTTATCCCTATTCAACATACACTTTCCTACTCTCACCTTATCTGATTCTCACATAAAGCCTTTACTTTAGCAATTATCTACACCATACTGAACCCCATTTTCTATCATGAAGCTGTAAAGTGTTCTCATTGGTGTAGAATGCCATGTCTAAAGAACTTGACTGCCTTTGGCAGCAAATAACACTTGGGTCTTGACCTCTTCTCCCTCCTGGCAAAGCATCCTATTGGGTGCAAATGGGTTTACAAACTCAAGTTTCAAATCAGATGGGACAATTGAAAGGTATAAGGCTCGATTGGTGGCAAAAGGGATACAATCAACAGAGAGGGAATCGATTATTTCAGAGACTTTTTCACCCGTGGCCAAGCTTGGTTACTGTCAGAAGTTTTCCTTGCCATTGCTGCAGCCAAAGGGTTGGTCTCATCACCACAAGCTTGATGTTAATAATGCTTTCTTACATGGAGAGTTAGATGAAGAGGTCTACATGTCTTTGCCTCTTGGTTACAAAGGGGAACAATCAAGCTTCCTCACCAGGTTTGCAAGTTAACCAAGTCTTTGTATGGATTGAAACAAGCCTCGAGACAATGGTTCTCAAAGTTTTCATCTACTCTCCTTCACCATGGCTTTACTCAATCTAAGTGTGATTATTCTTTGTTTACCAAGACTGCAGGCTCTACCATTCATTGCTCTTTTAGTCTATGTTGATGATATTCTTATTGCAAGTAATGCTCCAGCTGCTGTCACAAAGCTTACTGCCTTTCTTGATGCTAAGTTCAAGCTTAAAGACCTTGGTAATGCCAAATACTTCCTTGGGTTAGAACTTGCAAGATCCACATCAAGGCATATCTCTCTGTCAAAGGAAGTATACACTGGACATTCTTGAAGATGCAGGTTTCTTGGCTTCCAAACCTGTCAAATTTCCTATGGAACAACACATTAAGCTTTCCAGAGATGATGGTTCTCTACTTACTGATCCCTACTGTTTACAGAAGATTGGTTGGGAAGCTTTTATACCTTACTCTCACTAGACCTGACATTTCATACTCAGTTAGTAGACTGAGTCAGTTTATGGATCAACCTCGTGCTCCTCATTTACATGCTGCTCATCGTGTTCTTCAGTATCTTAAAGGTTCCTCCAGGGCAAGGATTATTTTTCCCTGCTACCAATTCCTTACAGCTTAAAGCCTTTTGTGATTCTGACTGGAGCTGGTTGTTCTGATACCCGTAGGTCAGTCACTAGGTTTCTGCATTTTTTTGGGGAGATTCTCTCATTTCTTGGCGATCCAAGAAGCAATCTATTGTCTCTAGGATCTTCTGCAGAGGCTGAATATAGAGCCATGGCCATTACCACTTGTGAAGTCACTTGGCTGCTCTCTTTGCTTCAAGATTTTCAGATTGCTCATTCCATGGCTGCTCTTCTTTTCTGTGATAATCAAGCAGCTCTTCATATTGCAGCCAACCCTGTTTTTCATGAGAGGACCAAACATATTGAAGTTGATTGTCACTTTATTCGTGATAAAATTCAAGCAGGTATTCTGAAAACACTCCACATCTGTTCTACTCATCAGCTAGCTGACCTTTTCACCAAGCCTCTTGGCTTTGTTTCCTTTTCTCATCTTCTTTCCAAGTTGGGAGTTCTTAACATCCACTCTCCACCTTGAGGGGGCATATTAAAGAAGAAGAAGCTCGAAGCTCATCTGCATCAGCTCGAAGCTTTCTGCATCAGCTCGAAGCTTGCTTCTGCATTTCTGATTCTAGTTTTGAATAAGAAGCATGGAACACACCGTTTCATTAAAAGCTTATTGAAGAAGCATGGAGTGCACCGTTTCATTAAAAGCCTCCTCACATTGAGCAAATGAAACGCAGCGTTTTTATTAAACAAGTTTGTTAGCTTATTAATACACGTGTACATGGTTGATTGGTGTTTCTTATAAACTAATCAATTCTGTTATTAGTTTCTGTTATTAGTTAGTTGCAGAAAACAGAATTCGATCCTTCTGTTGCTCTGCTTTCATTTTCCTATATATATGTAATCTGTTCCTAATGTAAGGATTAACACAATGAATATAGAGATGTATTAACCATTAAACTTGTTAGTCTCTCTCTCTCTCAATACTTCCAGAATCTCCTTCTTGAAGTTCCTGTTCATTGTGCATTTTTGTTACATCTGCTTTCTGCTTCCGACTGCGTATGTTATTCTGTCACTGGAGTCATTTGTAGGCTCTACATCATGTTTCTTTGTATTGTGCTAGAATGAATTACTTTGTATTAGAATGAATTATGATTAGTTTTATTGATAGATTATAGTTGGTATTTATCTTTTATCTAATTGAAAGTTTGTCTTATATAAATTCAGATGTTGACAATGAATAAAGGAGTCGTGATTTTCGAAATAAAAATTGTTAGCTAGTCTAACTTGGAAGTTTAAACTCCCCCAAAGTAATCCATCTATCAAAATAGGAGGTCTTGGTTTCCTCAAAGAAACCAATAAAAAAATTGTGTCCATAACAGAAGTCTTCTATATGTCACAGCAATAAGGTCATATATCATGTTCATTCCAAGTCAAGTGCATTATGGAGTTGGAAAAATAGTTCTACGTTACTTACGAAGCACATTTTACTACATAGACTCAAAACTTATTAGGTACACTAATAGTGACAGGCTGGATTGATTGATGATCGAAAAAGTATATCAGGCTTATGTTTTCACTTTTAGATTGGGAACATTTTCTTGGGCTTCAAAAGAGCAAAATTGTGTGGCACAATCTTCAGTAGAAGCAGAATATGTGATAACTACAAAAGCCGTATTACAGACAATTGGTTACTAAGAATTTAGGAAGACATCAGGAATTCAGGATGAAACAAGAAAGAGCTACCGAGATATATTGTGAATTGTCACAGCAAGTCCGCTATTGCTTTTTGAAAGATTTCCATTAGCCATGAAAGCATGAAACACATATCCATCAAATACCATTTTATTTGATTAAGAAGTTGAAAATAATGAGATAGAATTGAAGTATTGCAACACCGATGACCAAATTGCTGACATTTTCACAAAGGCGTTTCCCAAAGAAAAATTTCTTCACTTCAGAGAAATGCTCGGAGTTCAACAAAAAATTCATTGAGGGGTTGAAGTTAATGCGTTTTCGTAATAAATAAAGTTTTAAGTAACAATTCAATCAACTCTATTTTATTGTGTGAGGAGAGTTACTGAATAAGCACAAGTATTAAAGGCATAGTTGGCCATTGTTTTATGCAAGGAAGCAAGGAAGATAACGATTGTAGAAATCTTCAAGATGAAATGAAAAAAATAAATAAATAAATTCCTTCCAAATTATTTGGCTCTGCTCTAACAACTCAACACCAATTTATTTTCTCCATTATCATTAGTCTATTCCACTCAATTCCAACTAAGTACAAGCACTTCAGTGCAAATGCCATGTTCCCTCTTTTAATCTGTCATTCAATATTTCAAGATATTGTAATTACCTACCCTGATTATATAATCAAGCTAGTGAGCATACAAAAGCTTTTTAACCACGTTTCAACATTATGACACATGCATTAAAATAGTAACTCCATACAGTCAATAACCAATATAACAATGCTTAGAAGCATAGATGATGAACAGGTTTAACGACCCCCTTGGAGGCTTGTAGTAATGAAAGGGTCACAAGAGTTGACTGGTGGTGCAGGTACATGAGACATATGAACAGGCATCTGCATTGGAAGATTTGGCATTGTTGCCTCAAATTTAAGAACTTGAATTGCTTGCCTTATAGAGGGTCTAAGGTTTCGATCAGGGTGAGAACACCAAAGCCCAATGATCATCAAACACTCCACCTGTTTTTCATCCAAATCTGTTTCAAGCTTCTCATCCACAGCTAAAAGAAGATCTCCTTTTCCATAAAGATTCCAAATCCACTCGACCAACCCCATTTCAGAATCCTTTCCCATTGGACTAACTGACTTTCTTCCGGTAGCAATTTCTAAGGCAACTACCCCAAAGCTATACACATCTGATTCTTTACTAGCCCTACCTGTGCCTATATACTCTGGAGCCATGTATCCTAAAGTTCCAGCCAATCCAGTTGTTTGGGCACCTAGTTCATGATCCATAAGCCGAGCTAACCCAAAGTCACCAAGCTTAACATTGAAACTAGAGTCTAGCATGACATTGCTTGCTTTGATATCTCGGTGCACCACACATTTCTCCCACTCTTCATGAAGATAAAGCAACGCAGAGGCCAGTCCAAGAGATATCTTGTATCTCACTTCCCAAGTGAGAGGATTTCTCTTGCCAAAGAGGTGAGTATCAAGGCTACCATTTGGCATGAACTCGTAGACAAGTAGGAACTCACTTTTTTCATGACACCATCCTATCAGTTGCACCAGATTTCGGTGCCTCAACTGGTTAAAGATCTTCACCTCCGTTATGTATTCTTTCTTCCCCTGTTTAGACGTGCTCGAGATTTTCTTCACAGCAATCAGCATGTCTAAATTACTTAAGTAGCCCTTGTAAACAGCACCAAACCCTCCTTGACCCAACTTCCTCTCATTTGAGAAGTTGTTGGTGGCTGAAACAAGATCTCTGTAAGAAAACCTTCTTGGTCCTGCTCCTCTCTCAAGGTCATCATTAATTGATGTTAAGCCTGTGGCAACTGTTTCCTTTTTCTTTCCCTTCCATATCCACCATGTTATAAATGTTATCATCAAAGCACCACCAGACACTGTCACTGTCAGACCCACTAATAATCTAATATTTTTCGCTTCCTTTCCACTTGTACTTACTTTTCTTTCCAAGCTTGAATTGAATTCCCATGACAAAAGCCTATTCCGCTCTACATTTTGACTAGTACCAGCTGAAAATCCAATTGTGACCCACTCAGGCAAAACCTTCATCAGATCAATTTGGTAGGAAAGACTAGTATTTTCTTGAGTATTAGAGGTCCTTTGGTAGGACCAAGAAACGCTTAAGTTCTTAGCAGTAGCGTTGTAGTTAATCCATACATCTGCAGTATCTCCACTGTGTAAACTAGCATTCCAAGTGGTGTACACAGCAGAAGAAATTGAGTTGTTGTTAATTCCCACATGCTCAACTAGAGGATCCCATCCCGAGTTCACGTAAGAGTCGAACTCAACTAGAACAATTTGGTTCTGAGATGAATCACTAGTTGTGGTGTTGAATAGGCCCAGAAAGCCACCAGCTGAATTTGGCGGGATTTCAAACCCAACAGGAGCCAGGAAGAATGCAAGCCCATGACCATAAGTAGGACGGCCTTGTGTATCAATAATGAAGGAGAAATGAGTTGTGAAGTCAGAAAGGTTTCCTGTATTGGAGTCCCAGAGTGGCACCCTCTCCACATAGGTGGCCCAACCAACACGGCATACATAATTGACTTTGTTCATCTCTATGGCTCCTACAGAAGGTACAGCATCTCCATGATATACTATGTTCATCCCATTGGACTCAAAGCGAGACATATTGAAAGAAACTGAATGTGCCGAGGGAAGAAGAAAAAGGAAAAAGAATGGTGGTAGCTTGAATAAGTAGTAGAAAGTGGTGGTCTCCATGGCATGGAAAAGTGAGAAGGAGAAGAGAGCTGAGACAAGTTGGAGAGCTACTTCATCTGAACTCTTATGTCAAGCCTATATATTAACAATTAATAGATGTCCTGATGATGCGGAAGTTTCCTTGAAAGAGAATTAACTTTGTTCCTGCAAATATAATGATAAATTTCATGCAAATTCATCGCCCGCAATTATGGGTCAACATCGAAATGAAATGAAACAAAAATATATTAAGGTAAAACGCATCAACACGTCTAATAAATTAATAATACCTAATTGTTCTAATCAACTTTTTTGGTCAATATTTGTCTTTAGTGATTGTGTTTAAGCTATCCTCCAATGTTGTTTAGATGGACTTAAAAAAAGAATATGATTAAGGGATATATGTGATTCTCACCTACTTTTTATTATTAACATATTAATTAATAATTAGCAAAGAGAAAAAAGAAAAACTTTCTATCAGTACATTGTAACAATGGCACCATATCACCTATATTGTGTAAAGATTCCATTGCTTCAATATGACCTAACTAGCCCAATCAGAGCTTGTCACCTTAATCAAAACTCAAACTCAATTTCACCTCACTCAAATTCTACCGAATTCCATTAATCTCTCTCTCTCTCTCTCTTTTAGAAAATCCACAAGTTCCTGCTCCTCTAGATATAGTAACCCTCACAAAGAAAAAATAGTGTTACCACCAAGATGTAATTTTAACAAACTCAAGTTACCAGAAAATTTAAGATTAGACGATGATTTAAGACATAGTATAAATAGATTAAATAATTTAAGATTTGTTCAAGAAGAAGATAGATCACAAAATCTAAATCTAGATAGATATAGGAAACCAAGTACTAACTCAAATTATACTAACCCAAATTTAGATGGAATAATCAAAGGTAACGTAATAAATACCCCTTTTTACTCCACATCTTCACAAGTTCCCCTCCTTTTTACTCTACGTCTTCTCAAATTCCCTCATCCTCACAAATTCCTCCTAAAAAGCCTAATTCCCCAACAAATTCTGATATGGGATATTTCTCTCCTCATATATATGATCCACAAATCTATATAATATATAAAAACAGAAGACATGAGCGTTAAAACCTAAAATGTCTTATATCATGCTAAGTGGCATGTCTATCTATCGTTTAAATTTCTGAAGTGATACGTTGTTTAGATTTCCTAAGTGGTTTGCATGTCTATCTATCGTTTAAATTTCTAAAGTGATACGTTGTTTAAATTTCCTAAGTGGTTTGATTTAATAACTGCCAAACACTTTTAAATAAAAATAGATAATAACAAATTCTTGATAATAAGTCTCCTACTACTAAAAATATATCTAAATAAAATATCATAATAAAAATCTTTAAAATAAAAACAGATAATAATAAATTCTTTAAAATAAGTCTCCTACTACTAAAAGACATCTTAATAAAATATCATATTAAAAAACTTACAATTATGACAATCTCCTAATACTAAAAGACTTCTTAAAGATTATATTAGAAAAGTGGTTTGATTTAAATTTTTGAAGAGCACGTCTTCTCCTTTTCTCTGGTTTCTTTTTTGGTGCATAATTTTGGCTCTCGTTTTCTATGGACTAAGGCCCATTAGAGATCTAATCCAAGGCCCAATTCAACTAAATGAAGAACCCCGAAAGTTTGTAAAGTTTGGCCCAGTTAGAACGATCTTTATTTTGTCCTCCAGACTCCAGACAGTTTCATTTCTACGTTCTACCGGCATAGTGGAAGTGAGTTGGTTTGTTTTACATTATGTATGGTCTACTGCATATTTTTTCCTACTGCACAAGTGCACATGACGCATTTTAATAATAATTTAAAAAAATAAATAAATAACTTTCTCTTCATTCTCTTCATTCTTCTTCTTATCTTCTTCTTCTTTTTCCCCCCTTTCTCTTTTAAATATTAAGATCCGAGGTTTAATTAAACTAATCGCAAACCCGTGCTATGCACTGGAAATATATCTAATATAATGTTGTACAACATCCGTTTATATTGACAACAAAAAACGACGAATGAAGTTAAGACAACAATTAGAACATTCCTTGAGAAAAGCTTAGGAACTACAAAATTATAAAACCAACTAAACAAAGAACACCAAAAAAAAAAAATTGAGCAAAACAGAGAAAAACCAAATAAATAAATAAATAAAAGCATGAAACCCGTCAAGCCAATCAGAAATCAAAGGGGAAAGAACGCACCTTTGAGACTCAAACAACAATAGAACCATAGGGACCACACGGAGACTAAAAAAAAAATCCCAGTACTAGGATTTAAATAGGAAATTGGGGGTGCAATTAATTGGGGAGATGAAGAAGTCAGGGAGTTCAAGAGGTGAGAGGCAGAGAGAGGTAGATGAAAATGTGAGGTAATTAATTGGGGAGATGAAGAGGTCAAGGAGTTTAAGAGGTGAGAGGGAGAGAGAGGTAGATGAAGAGGTGAGGTAGAGGAAGAACCATAAGAGAGAATTTTTTTTTGAATAAAAGTGAGAAAATTAAATAAAGGGAAGGGGAAGGTGGAAGTGTGTGGGAGCAGCAAATTTAACGTGATGTATTTGGGGAAGCCTAAAACTTTTATCTCAGCTTCAGCTTTTAGTTTATATTATGGATTAGATTAGAAAATGCTCCTATCATCAAAGTCATTGCTTAGACCATGATGAAGTCGTTGCAACTTGGATGACAAGTCTAGCCAAACTCATACACGACGTTGTAATCAAAATTTTATAGACAATATTTTGAGTCAACGTCAATGAAGACTGGAAATTTCCCTCCCCTCTAAATTCAAGACCAAAGAATACGTCAATTATGGCCACTGACCTTAGGAGCCAAATGGGACTGGATTATTGGACCCCAAAAGTATGGGATGGTCGGTGAGGGTCTAAGTCACTGAGGGTAGGGTTCCCTCAATGTGAGAATTACCTTAAAAACAAAGTGCAACAATTGCTTATCTAATTACCATAATAATAATAATAATTAAAGATGTGCTTTTCAATAATTATGACAATCTCCTAATACTAGAAGACTTCTTAAAGATTATATTAGGAAAGTAGTTTCATTTCATACGTTGTTTAAATTTCCTTAAGTGGTTTGATTTAATAACTGTCAAACACTTTTAAATAAAAATTAAAAAAAAAAAAAAAAATCTATCATATACATTTTATAAAAAACAAATCTTAAATAAATATCCTACTACAAAAAGATATCTAAACAAAATATATTTCTCTTAAAGAAATTAAAACAATTATGTCAAACATGTTTTAAAAAAATTATAAAAATTTCAACACCAAATTTTCTAAAATAGGAGTCGTACAAATCTTTAAAAGAAAAATCTACAGCATTTTTTTTTTTTTTAAATAAGAGTAATAAAAAAATAATATTGTAGTGTAACTGTGTTAGGAGTACTCTTTTAGTGAAAATGTATTGATTGGTGAACAATCACTTAAAATATCATTTGGTGAACAAACATACTCATTGATAGAAGGAAGATAAATAGAGCACGTTAAATTGAAGGTTCCTCATTCTTGCATAATCTGCTTATATAACATCTAAACAATGGTAATCTGGTACAAGTTTTGTTCTTCTACTTCTTTTTCTTTTTTATTTATTTATTTTTCTATCATGATCTATTTTTATTTTTGTGTTTTTGTACGTTTATATGACTGTAAGGGGCTTTAAACAATGGTAATCTAGTACAAGTTTTGTTTCTTCTACTTCTTTTTCTTTTTTATTTATTTATTTTTTCAAACATGATTTTTTTTTTCTTTCCTTTTTTTGTGTTTTTGTACATTTATATGACTGCAAGGGGATCTAAGAGACAATTGAATTAAGGTAATCTTTTATTTTTTTTTTCTTGATTCTAACTTATTTTCTGTTTTATCAATTAAAGATAACCATTTTTTCTCAATTATTATACACTATCTAAATCATTTTATTTTTTCTGTTGTTGGTGCAATTCCATCTATTTGTTATTATCAGTTTTATTTTTTTTATGGAACATATTTTTCATAAAATAATTCTGAATATATATTTTGATCATATACACATTATGTGTTTATATAGAGTTTTTTCCGTGCATTGCACGGGTTATACGCTAGTTAATATGATTTCAAAACCTTTTGAATTAAACAAAAAAAAAATTAAGAAAAGATTTTATGTCCCCAAAATATGAAAATAGAAGAAAATAATTTTTTACAACTTTTTCTGAATTTTTACAAACTCATATAAAAAATAAATATTATGATTTTATGAATGATATACAAACTGAAGTCAAATTCTTTGAATGGTTTGATGGATTGACATCCAGTGCAATTGCTAGGTCAATTGCACCATGTAATTGTTAGTTTTAAAACTCAAAAAGTGTAAGGGTAAAAAGGTAAAAGATCAAAAAGTGAAAAAGTTAAGTTTAAGTTTTTTTTATTCAAAGGTTGAGATTAAAAGTGAATCTTTTACCTTTTAATCTCAAGTCTCAACCATTGAAAACAATTGCATGGGTGCAATTGACCTAGCAATTGCACCCGATATCAATCCGTTTGATAAGTATTATAAGCCCAAAATTTTAAACGATAGATCCACAAATTTGTTGTTACAAAAAGAAGCTACACATAAGACTATCATCACAAAAGCTAGACCATTGACTACAAACACTAGGCATATAATTCCTAACACTAGGCACATAATTCCTAACACTAGACCATTAACTACAAACCATGCAAACATAATTCCTAACACTAGACTATTGACTACAAACAATGCAAACCAACAAATGGTTGCCGACAATATTGACTTAGCTAAAAAACAAATGCAAACCATCAATAGAATTACAAAAAATTGGTTAAAAGTTGAAAGTAAAGAAATTGTACATGAAGAATTTCCCCCATATGAATCTATAATCATAAATCATAGAAACCAACAACTACTTGCCTCCCCCATGAAAAATGTAAGTTTAAGTGATGAAACCAAAAACTTTGAAAAAATTATTGAACAAAATAATTACTCAAATACATATCTAAAAATCATAGGTACCAAACTTGACAGAATAGAAAACAAAATTGATCCCATAAAACCTATTGCAAAATTAGATATTGAAAAACCTTTATTCACACCACATGAAATACCCCAAAAATTACGTGTTTCCTTTAAAAAAGATAATACTGATTTATTAGAAGAAATTTCTAAAAGACTCCAAACTTTAGATATAAGCAAATATTGCTTCCTCCTCACAAACTAAGGAACAAACTAATCAATTCAAAAGAATTAATACCATAGATAAAATAAAACAAGATAAGCCAAAAATTGAAGAATACATTGAAAATCTACAAAGATCAATTTAAAGATTTAAATATTAATAGAATTGCAAATGAAAGAGATTTTCACGCCAAGCCTTTAAGAAGTCGTATTGCAAGAACAAGATACCCTGGAAATGTTTCAATTACAAGAAATTTTTATCCTAGACCAACTCCCCCAGATTTACAATTTGAAGAAAGAGAGTTAACTGTTAGAAATTCTTATAATGCTGAATCTTTATATGAATGGAATATTGATGGCATGTCACAGTATGAAATTTTAAATGAATTACATGAAATGCTTATGGATTTCAAATGTTTACAAAAGTAATAATAAAACTGATCATCAAATTGCAAATATAATTATTACAGGTTTTACTGGTCAATTAAAAGGTTGGTGGGATAATACTTTAACAGATACTGATAGAAATTGGTTAGCAAATGCTTACAAAAGAACTCAAAATGGAATTTCCATAGTAGATGAAAATGGTATACAAATTCAAGATGCTGTTAATACTTTAGTTTTTGCTATAACAAAACATTTTGTAGGAGACCTGGTAGATTATAGAGAAAGTGCTTATGATAGCTTAGAAAATTTAAGATGTTATACTTTGTCAGATTTTAGGTGGTATAAAGATGTTTTCCTTTCAAAAGTCTTAATTAGGACTGATAATGCTGAAGCTTTTTGGAAAGAGAAATTTATAAGTGGACTACCTCATTATTTTGCTTACAAAGTTAGAGAAAAATTATTTGAAAAAGGTCACACAGATTATGCACAAACTACTTATGGACAGAAATTATTTGCACAATTCAAAAAGTAGGATTAAATTTATGCAATGATTTAAGAATCACTCATCAACTAGAAAAAGAAAGAAAATATGCTAAACTTGAATTAGGAAATTTTTGTGAACAATTTGGTTATTCACCATTAAAAACTATTGCCCCATCTAGACAAAGAAGAAGACAACAAAAGACTTATAAAAATTACAATAAGTAATAAAAGAAATAAAACCTACAAATTTTATAATAACAAAAACTACAAAAACTCTAATTTTAAGCCACAAACTAAAAATTTTAGAAAACAAAAAGATAAAAAACCTGTTTGTTTTAGATGTGGGAAAACTGGACATTTTCAAAATAATTGCAAAATTAAGAAAGAAATTAATAAAATAGATATAAGTAAATACAATACAGAACAATTAAAAGACAAGTTTTTACAAATGCTGCAAACTGACTCAGAAAATGACTCTAATAACTCTTTAGAAGATAATGCTTCCGATAATGAAATTTTTCAAATTGAAAACTCTTCTGATATTCTGATTCAGAAAATTCCAACACCATAACAACAGCCAGGAACAGATAAACAGTATGATAAAGAGGAAATTGCTAGAAATTGACAGAGTAAAATAAGTATGGAATAAGTAGGCTGCAAATAAAATTAAACTAACAATAATAAAATCTGAAAATAATTGATTGAAACTGAAATTCATAATTCATTTGATAAACTTGGATAAACTTACAGAGATAGCTTGAGAGATACAAAAGGGAGAAGGTTTTGTTCTCTGAGAGGAAAAGGAGAGGGAGATAGTTTACAAAGAGTTTCCTAAAGGAAAATAAGCGGTGCAAGAAGTAGTGCCTTCTACAAACCAGAAGAATAGTTTATATAGAGCTTGAAAAAGTAAAATAAACAGTAATATGAAAAATAACTTGAACAATATTTTGAACAGTAACTTGGAATCTTGAAAAGCAAAATCTAATTTTTTGGAATTTTTTCGGAGCCTTCTTTTGAGCCAAGTCTTCTCTTCTTTTGCCGAAAGTAGTCTTCTTTATATCTTCTTTACATCTTGTCCAATTTGAAACAGTAAAATTAAACAGTAACTTGAACAATAATTTGAACAGTAACTTGGAATCTTGAAAAGCAAAATCTAATTTTTTGGAATTTGTCCAGAGCCTTCTTTTGCGCCGAAAGTAGTCTTCTCTTCTTTTGCGCCGAAAATAGTCTTCTTTATGTCTTCTTTACGTCTTGTCCAATTTGAAAACTTGTCAATAATTTGCTTTAAAACTTGTCAGGAATCTAATAGTGAAATCTTGTTAATAATTTGAAACTTGTCTAGAGCTTGCCGAAAGTAATTTGCTTCGCATCTCGTCAGGAATTTAACAGTGAAATCTTGTCAATAATTTAATGCTTGCCGAAAGTAATTTGCTTTGCATCTTGTCAGAAATCTAGTAATTTGAGATCAATGACTGAGATGATGCCGACAATTTAAGTGTCCATATTGTGGAGAGCTTCTTCATCAAAGTCATAATCTTCTTTATTTTCTTCATTTTCGTAGTAGGTGTAGTCTTCTTCTTCAAGAATTTCATTTACATGGAGTTTCCCGTATGCAATATATTCTTTTGTGATTGGACTGTTCCATAATTGAGGTTCTAGATATGAGATATCGCCATGACGAATTTCTGAACAAATGGTCATATGGGGAGTTTGTGCTATAATGCTAGGGATTAGACCTTCTTGAAATCTCATTTGGATTATATTGTACATATGGGCTCTGCATCTTTGAATGTCTGTAACAGAAAACTTGTAATATGTTGGGTCAATTTGGTTATAAAATCTTTCGCTATTAATTCTTTTGAATTGATTAGTTTGTTCCTTAGTTTGAAGAGGAAGCAATATTTACTATATCTAAAGTTTGGAGTCTTTTAGAAATTTCTTCTAATAAATCAGTATTATCTTTTTTAAAGGAAACACGTAATTTTGGGGGTATTTCATGTGGTGTGAACAAAGGTTTTTCAATATCTAATTTTGTAGTAGGTTTTATGGGATCAATTTTGTTTTCTATTCTATCAAGTTTGGTACCTATGATTTTTAGATATGTATTTGAGTAATTATTTTGTTCAATAATTTTTTCAAAGTTTTTGGTTTCATCACTTAAACTTACATTTTTCATGGGGGAGGCAAGTAGTTGTTGGTTTCTATGATATATGATTATAGATTCATATGGGGGAAATTCTTCATGTACAATTTCTTTACTTTCAACTTTTAACCAATTTTTTGTAGTTCTACTGATGGTTTGCATTTGTTTTTTAGCTAAGTCAATATTGTCGGCAACCATTTGTTGGTTTGCATTGTTTGTAGTCAATGGTCTAGTGTTAGGAATTATGTTTGCATGGTTTGTAGTCAATGGTCTAGTGTTAGGAATTATGTGCCTAATGTTAGGAATTATATGCCTAGTGTTTGTAGTCAATAGTCTAGCTTTTGTGATGATAGTCCTATGTGTAACTTCTTTTTGTAACAAAAAATTTGTGTCATGATACCCAACATTGTACAAAACATGCTATAATTTGAGATATACCCATTAAATTCTTCATAAGCAATTTCAATCTTTAAAACAAATGACAGGAAAGATTAAAATAATGTTGCACAAAGCCTTTCACAATAACTCAACATTAAACTACATAATATATATTGTGAGCCTTAATTAAATCATTTCCCCAAATATAGATATAATGTAAATTTTCAAAATTGTATTTCATAACCAAAAAAATTAAGTGAATTACCTGAAAAATCACAAATGATCAGCCATTAGACACGCTATCAAATGTTGTGTCTCCACTAATTGGTGTTGTGTTTCTCTTTGATTTGCCTCTAATTGGATCACTTGTTCATTTGTTCCTTTGCTTTTGTGTCATTTCTTCCTTTGCTTGTGTCATTTTTTTTTCTTTCTTTTTTACAAACTTGTGGATCCCACGCTATATGGGAGTGTGATCCCTGAACTAGCTAATATTAGTGGACTTGGTAATGAACTAGCTAAAGTAGCATATGTATGCTTCATGTGTACTTCAGAAGCTTACCAACTGATATATGAATTCCAATTGTATTATGGGTTTCACCAGCCTTCCTCAGATAGTTAATTACTGCAGCCATGAAAATATCTCCAGTTATTCAAGAGATTGTAGGTACAAGAAGAGATTTGAAAAACAAAAAGTGACATGCTTAAAAACTAAGTGCACATGCAACATACTTAGAAAAAAAGTGCATACGCAAACATAAGTGAAGAGCCACAGTATATTGAATGTTATATGTAAAATGAATATATATTATTAAGAAAAAAAAGTCAACAAAGCTTTCGTTTGTTTTTTAATATAATTTCTGATTAGCTAAAAAAAAATACATACTTAACAAGAAACCTGAAGTATATTCTTAATTTCTTTAAATTTACGTCCCTTGGTGCAGGTGGGAATTAGTGGAATAGATTCAAATTCAATATTTCTTATTGGAGACAACAACAACAATCAATAATAATAATAATAATAAAAAGAAGAAAACTACATTTTAAACCCTATAATATAAGGGTGTTACAAATTAAACTTTATAATTTTAAAAATAACAAATGAAACTCTCTAGTTTTAGAAGTAACAAATTAAATTATGAGATTTCAAAAAGTAACAAATTAAGTCTTAGTTCATTCAAGTAGAACGAGATTGTGTTTGGAATTTAATATAGGATGAAGATTTAATTTGTTACTTTTGAAACTATAGAATTTTATTTGTTATTTTTTAAATTTCAAAACTTAATTTATTATTTTTAAAATACATAGTTTATTTTTTTACGCCACCTAAATTATAGGGTTCAAAATATAATTTTTTCAGGCAAAAATTAAGTGCTTTATTATAGGAAATCATGTGAATTAATTTAGGAAGTCGTTATTGTGATTATGTAATTGTGGGATTTGTACAATGAATCTTTGTATATATATATACGATGAATAAAAGATTTGTAAAGCTAGGGACACAACGCTTTCAATAAGCCATTTTCACAACATCTGTTCTCTTTTCTTTGTAGTGGATTCTAGATCTCTATCTTATAGATTTAAGATTTTTTTATTTTTTTTTTGAGTTAAAGATAGAAAGATTTAAGGTGTTTTTAGTCATGCACTAACTCTTCCTATCACATTACAAGGAATAGCCATGACTAATGATTATGATAAATTTGGTCACATCTATTGGAGACAACCATAGTTACCACATGAGGTAGAGAAGAATTAAAGAAGAGAAATATCTACATATATATAAAATTTCTAACATATGCACAACCATAGACTGTATCCAGTTGAAGGAAAAATTGGACTACATTCTAACTTCAGTACTTCTACGGTAAAGTCTACAATTAGGAGTGCAAATTCCGGTAGAATATACATTATTCGAAAATTCTGTTAGAAGATAATTATAAATTGTTTTTGCCTTTTTGGAAGATATGGAACACCAATATATGTTTATGAATGACATTTTGAACGGGGGATGGCACAATTATAACGCATTTGGAGTGAAGAGAAAAGGGACAGACAAACCCTAACAAGGAGCTAGGTTAGAGTGTAAAATGAAAACAATATTGGAATATATTCATCTTTCTCGAGTCACCCATTAAAGTCCATGCACAGGTACTGAAGGTTTTGTCAATTACGTGAAGTGCAACTCTGTCCAATCCATGTGCATGTGAGTTTAGGACATCATCAAATGGGCATACCCAGATAAAGAAAAAGAAAAAGAAAAAGAGCCAAATCTATTTTTCTTGGTTGGGGAAATTGATATTCATGATGAAGCTCATGTGCTCTCTTATTAATTTATGCTACTATATATTTAAATCACAAACTAAAAAGAAGCAATGTGACGACTCAGTAAAGCCACAAAATCCCATTGTTGGGATGATAAATTTAGTGGAAATGTACGCCAAATTACCTTTTTTCTTGGTCTATGTACATATATGATTTTCTGATGATTGACACCTGGCCAAGGAGGCCCAAGATCATAGTAGCATGGATTAAATTAAACTAATTAATCTCATCTAATCTTGAACACGGTGTCTCCTTAATTCAAGAGCCCCATTAGACATTCTAGTAAGATCGAATCTTATTGGTTTAACAAATCACAGTCACATGGGCTTAGCCAATAGGAAGTTGTGTATAGAGACAGTCACCTAACCCTTTAAGATTATTGGTGTGTTAATTAGCAGCCGCCTAACTACTATATTAATGCTAATAATGAAAACCAAAAGCAATATGCCCATATAGGATAATATTTTGTACTTTACTAATAAACCACTTTATACTATATTCAGCAAAATTATAAGCAGCTCTATATTTGGCCAGACAAATTCTCGCGCGCCATTGGCTTGTTGGTACGGATTGTTTGCCATTGGGTTAAGCTCGATAAAGCGTGGGAAGAGCCCCCTCGATTGGCGGATGGTGACTCTAATCCTTCACATGTGTGTCAGTCAATCGCACAATGACACATGCCGCTATGCCTCTCAAGTATGGCAAATGACCAAAATTCTTTGGGCTCGGAATTGCCAATACGACATGTCATTTGTTGTAAAATATGTCATTTATAATAAAGAAAAAAGTGAAAAAAGAAATAAAAAAGAAATAAGGATTTACCACAAATGACAGACATTTTACTACAAATATTACCCCACCTCCCACAGGGCAGTCCCATCACGGAACGCAAGTCCCTCCAGACAAATGAACGCAAAGTTCTACCAAAAATACTTAAACATTGTCTTGAAGTTACTAAAATATGAATTGATCAATCCCAAATTAATGATTAAACCATATGATCCAACTTTTTTTTTTGGTACAAGTTGAGGGAATTTTAAATTCTCATGGGGAGACCAAACAATAATACTGAACTATAAAGTTCTTGACAACTTAGTTGAATCGCTTTGTTGATTGGTATCTATGATGAAGAATGCAATATTTATCTTTCCATTATTTTCTACCGATGAAGTATATATATGAAGTAGGATGAAGTTAAAATTAGTTAATAGGGGAAAATTATTCAGCTTTGTCAGAATACAATAAATAGGTATTGTCTCCTCTCTAATGAATAATTTTCCTAAATAATGTGTCTAACCATGAATTTAAGTAATGTAACTCACCATTCACATGAGATAAGGGAGTATATATTTATTCTATTTTGGGAATACTTAATAATTACTCGTTAATAAAGATTTGTGTTTAGGGATATCCCAAATTCTGTGGTTTTAGTAATTACCATATGCAAATGTACCTGCCCTATATTGGTTGTATAGGTTCTTCTGAGTTCTGAGTTAACAGACTTGGAATACATGGAGAAATGTAAGCATTCCATAATGTCCGTCCCTTTAATTTTCAATTGCAAGGGTATGCGACCATATATATAACAATGAAAAATATAATCAGCGTTTTTAGGTCTTTTCTTTTTTCTTTTTTTTACTCGATGATATAAATTTGTGAAAGCAATCAAAATATCTATGAAAATAATGTTTTGAATAGAACATCTATTAAACAATATTGTAGATGCAAAAATCACCTCATGACATGGTGACACATTATAGATGCACAAATGAAACTTCTTTCAATCATTTTTAGGCCATCAAGAGAGCTACATTAATATCTTTATTTATAAAAGAGCTTCTATCTCAGTAAAGTTCCATTTATCTGGGCATAAGCTGGCCCCCCTCATAAACTAGCTTGCATGAGTTTCAAACTTATAACATCTAGGTCACCACAGAGAGAGAGACAACAACAACAACAAACGACCAAACAAACAATTAAAAAAAAGAAGTGCCATCAGGTAAATCAAATATTAATTAGAGAGAAACCTTAAAGAAAGAAATAATATACACATATACAAATTGAAAAGAACTTCAAAAAATTAAAAATAAAGAAAGAAATACCAAACGGCTAAACTCAACCTTGATGGGATATATTATATAATATATGAGCTAATAATATTTTCTGGCACAGTAACAGTAATGCACTCATATTCCCAGGTGTCATTGACTAATACCTCGAAGGCCATCAAAAATACTCCAACAAAGTATAAATACAGTCTTTATATAATTCTTTCTACACTATTTCACTGTAGACACCAGACAGCACAAGTCATTCATAATTGTTTAATATATCCCTTAAATTAGTCTATTAATCTCCACATTAAGCTAATATTATATATATCTCCACCCCCTAAACCACTTTTTCTCATATAAAGCTCTTGATGGGAAACGAAAATGGAGCACAAATCTTAAACACCATCTGATCAATACTCAAAAGTGTTGCCTTTTCTCAACCAAGTAAGCTTTTCATCAGATCCTTTTTAGTCTTACGCTATTAATATTTATTTCATTAAGGGTTTCATTGCGCAGGAACCCTAAGAGTATAGAAAGCAGAAGGAATAATGGGGAGAGGGAAGATTGCAATTCAAAGGATCGATAATTCAACGAGCAGGCAAGTGACTTTCTCGAAGAGGCGAAAGGGACTAATCAAAAAGGCAAAGGAGCTGGCAATTCTGTGTGACGCTGAAGTTGGCCTTGTAATTTTCTCCAGCACTGCAAAGCTATATGAATTTGCAAGCAACCAGGTCTGCCTTTTTTTTCTTTTTCTTTTTTCTTTTCTGTGATTTGTTCTTGTTTCTGTGGCATGATTTTAATAAAATGCTTTGTTGAACAAAACTTGTTTTCACCTGAAGCTTATATAGATATATACATATGTTGCCGATAATGTAATACATATATATATATATATTTTAAATTCTTGCAACTCCTTATTACTTTTCTATCTTCCAAAAACTTTTGACGTCTTTATCTTCTATATAAATATTTATTTAATCACACACGCATACACATGTTAATCAATGTTATCCATTTAGATTGCATGGCATAAGCTGGGAAACTAGGATTTTTGGCAAGGACTGTGGATTCTTAATCTACATGACTAGATCAGAAGAAAAATCACGTACTTCCATCATTCGATCTTAATCTATTTATCTAAGCATAGGAAAACCGTAGGATGTCTACTTTGGTTCTAGGATAATCCAATAGGAAACAGAATAAATTAAGGGACTATTGCTTTGCCCAAAGGTGCTATACCCTAGTCTCTCTAATGAGGTTTGAGCGTGATGATTGCATATTGGATATTAAATAGTTCACTCAATCAAACATGGCAGAAGATATTCCTAAAGATAAAGAATGACGAATTATAATATGCAGAAGTCATCTTGGTAACTAAATAGAAAGGGACTTATGAAACGTATGCCTTGCCTAATCCTATGTAGATCGCATTAGTTACTTTCTTATGTTTTGAACTTCGAAGTGACAGGCTTTACATGGCATCTTATTTGGAGTGTCTTTAGTTCTCTTCCTTCCTAAATATATTTCTGACAACATGTAATCAATTAGCACGACTTGTTAGAATATTGATTAAAAGATTCTACACATAGGTTAAGCATCACTAAGACAAGATATATGAAATGAATCTTTGGTATAATTAGAAGCACAAACAAGGAAATAGTAGAACACATGGTCTATTGCTAGAAAATACTTTAGAACGCAATGAATTTCATTATTTTGGGATCAATGAACAAGGAATAGAAAACATGAGAGGGTCTTCTTGTTGGGAAATCCAGGGGAAATCAATGGAAAACAAGATATCGAAGTAGGCTTAAAGACACAAATTAACTGTTTTCCTTAAGAAGATATCTGCCCCCAGCCACTAGATTGAGTTTGTTAATAGTTTCTAGGCAAATCACCTCCAAAATACAACTAAGCCTAAATTCTATAAGTAAAAATTTTGAAGAATCATATGAGTTTCTCTCTAATGGTATGCAAAATCTATAAAACCTTTAAAAATGTTCAACAACCTCAAAAAAATGAATATTTATGACTATTTATGAACAATGAAAACTTTCCTTTGGAAAAACACACTTAAAAGGTTACTTGGATTGATACAAGTCCTCTAAAATATTGTCTTGGCTGTTACTAGCCATTAGGAACTCAGAAGGTTCATTTTCCCTCATTTTCTCTGCTAAATTTTTCAAAAAGCACATTTACAACTATCTCGATCACTCAAACCTGGCTCAACTAAGTCTCGATATCATTTCACTGTCTGTTGATCAAGGAATTTTGTGATTGCATAGTAGCTTCACTCAAGCGTGCCTTGAGCTCACTCGAGTAAGCCACTAAAACTTAGTATTTAACTTTTAATTCCTCTTCATTCTTTTACTTATAAAAATAAGATACATATATTACAACCGAAACTTGTGTATACCTATATATAAAACAGTTATCCAAATCAATCAAGTAACATGGATGAAGCAGATGAGAGCACCAAGATCTCCTCGATTTTGGCAACTTTTGCATTTTTTTTTTTCTTTTTGTTCAACATTTTTGAAGTTGAAGTACCGAAATTAGCTTGATAAAGTTGTAATGCATCTTTGTAATTAAGCATTGTTTTTCAACTTTGTGATTGAAGCAGCATCACTTTCATGGTTTCACCCTAATCCATTACTAACACTAGTTTTATTATATATCAATCACAATATGCTATGTCAATAGTTGTAAAATTTGTTTGTCCCTAGGCTTATTGTTTCACTCTTCTAGTTCTTCTTTTATTATTTATTGTAAAATAAAAAAAATAAATAAATAAATCCCTAAGTACAAAGCTCCATCTCAACTTTGTCAAGCTTTTTTGGTACTTGAAGTACCAAAATCAGATTGAAAAATTTCCCCCCAAAAAAAATCCTGCTGATTAGGACAATTTTGTTGCCAAAATCAAGGTGATTTCGATGCCCTCATTACCGAAATCATCCTCTCTTCTCATTTCCCCAATAAATTTAAAGAGTGCACCATATTGGTCAACAATTAATAATAACCTATATTAATTCAAATCACCCAAGATATTAGGAACACCAAAAATAACACAAATCTATGTGGTAAGAAACTGATAGAGATGATGGGCCATGATCAAATGCGGAATATGACCTGATTACCTGAGAAGATGGATTAAATGCTTTGAATAAAGGAACCCCAGCCATTTCCCTCATGAGTTGTTGCTCAACTTAGATTGTTTTAGCCCATGATTCTTTCTTTCCTCTTAAATCCTTCTTCTCAAAGTACCAGATAAGTTTCGAAGCTATATTTGTTTGTCCCATTTCCACTCACTCGATACCTATACTGAAGTGAAAGGAGAAAATATCCTTTAGCTCCACCATGTTTTCTGTCTGATAATATGGTGAATTTGGCAGATAATCGTGAAGAAGTAGCATTTCACAATCTTAAGAAGTACGAGTCAAACTCACTCGTGAGGGAAAAAATACTGTTCATTCTGCAAAAGACCTTTCTACAACTGCAATTTCGCACTTGATGCCCCCATAAATGTCTTCTTTTGCCATTTGGAGTAAGATGACCATGATGAAGTGGGATGATTCCCATTCTAGAAACATGGTATAATTAATTAAATAGTTATGCTTAATTCTACTAATATAACTATAATGTTGGGTTGGCATGGAGTCCACAGATGAGATGTAAGGATACCAAAATGGGATGAAGCCACTTGAAGAGACAAAGTAAAAGAAAATAAAAATCAAATTAGGATTTGGCTTCCTAGCAGACAATGATAAAGAAACTTACACTTATATGTGTATTAGCAGTGGCCTTTGTGAGTTGCACGCCCAAAAAAAAAAAAAAAAAAAGATAGTTTATCACTTGATAGAAAGCCTGAGAAGGAAGATGGGGACTTAAGGGTTTTTATTCTAGGGTTTTTGTGAAACATAATAATGTAAGTCTTTGATATGAACCTGCAGGAATGGAATCCCTTGAACCCACAATCAATTTGAAAACTCACCTAAGAAAGCCAAAATCAAGTCAATGGATGGAGAATCTAGACCCGTTGAGAACTCGTTTCAAGAACCTAGATTATATTAAAATCTAGACCCGTTGAAGAACCTATCTCAAGAACCCAGATTACAAGGAGGAACGCCACAAAGGTTGTGATTTACCTTTGATAAGTTCAAAAGTTCAATCAAGAACAAGAGGAGTAAACTCAACTCACAATGAAAATTCAATATTATCTGCCCTTCAAATGAGGCTATAAAGAGTATTTAAACCAAAACCTAATTAAAACCCTAGCCAAAATAAAGCCCTTTCTCCCAAAAATACCCATGCATGAACAGTGTCGCACTACAGTAATTCCGCTACAGTAACTTCTTGAAACCCTAGTTTCTAAAAAGTAACTTTTCAAATAAACCCTTGGCCATAATACAAGGCCTTCCCAAAACCCTAGTTCATAAGAAATAAAACATATGTGGGCGAAGCATCCTCAAGCCCACTTATTCTAAACTAATAAAATAAATCATTTAACAAATTGAAACCCTTCAATAACAATAAGCCCAAACAATAACTCTAAGTCATGTCTTCCACAGCTTGTATCAAGTGGATCAAAATTGGTTCTCCTTCTTTCAAACCCATCTTGAGTGTTGGGCTCTTGCTCGCTTCATCCCAAGTGGATTGCACCAATCCCTACATTGCTTCCTTGATCTTCTTGGCTCTTGATCTTGTAATTGGCCCATCTGGAACTTGCAAAGGATCTTTAAGACTTGCAAAATAGTGGAAAATAAGAGTTTAGTACCCAATTTCCCCCACAACACCTTCCAAAAGTAGCTAAGAAATTTAACATCCCTATCAGAAACAATACTCCGAGGTACACCATGGAGTTGCACTATCTCCCTGAAAAACAAGTCAGCTATGTTTGTGGCATCATCTGTTTTATGGCATTGAATGAAATATGCCATCTTACTAAATCTATCCACAACCACAAAAATAGAATCTCTACCCCTTTTTGTCCTAGGCAGCCCCAAAACAAAGTCCATAGATGTGTCTACCCATGACTCACTAGGAATGGGTAATAGTGTATACAACCCATGTGGCAAAACCTTAAATTTGGCCTTTCTACATGTAATGCACCTGCCACAAATGCGATTGACATCTCTCTTCATCTTAGGCCAAAATAAATGTTCATGCAAAATGTCTAAAGTTTTCTGAACACCAAAGTGTCTCATTAATCCTCCACCATGTGCCTCACACACTAATAACTCACGCATAGAACAACTTGGCACGCAAAGTTTGCTTTTTTTTAAACAAATAACCATCATGCTTGTAAAACTTATTGAATGCTGCCTTATCACATGCCTTATACACATCAGAAAAGTCAGCGTCATCGGCATACATGTCTTTCACATATTCAAACCCAAGCATCTTAGCACTCATAGAAGTAAGAAGTACATACCTCCGGGATAAAGCATCAGCAACAATGTTCTCCTTACCTTGCTTGTAACGGATGACATATGGAAAGGTCTCAATGTATTCCATCCATCTAGCATGCCTTTTATTCAACTTACCTTGACCCTTGAGATGCTTCAATGATTCATAATCGGTGTGGATCACAAATTCCCTAAGCCACAGATAGTGCTGCCAAGTCTCTAATACACGAATAAGAGCATAAAGCTCTTTGTCATAAGTAAGGTACTTCAAGGACACCCCATTTAGCTTCTCACTGAAGAAGGCTATGGGCCGCCTATCCTGCATCAAAACGGATCCAATCCCTATTCCTGAGGCATCATATTCAATCTCAAAAGTTTTGTTAAAATCAGGTAATGCTAACATAGGTGCAGAGCACAACCTTTCTTTAATAGTGGCAAAAGCATTCTCTTAATCAGCTCCCCAATGAAACCCAACATTCTTTTTAATTACCTCAGTGAGTGGTGCAGCCATGGTGCTAAAGTCTTTAACAAAATGCCGATAAAAGTTAGCTAAGCCATGAAAGCTTCTTACCTCAGTAATGCTATTTGGCGTTAGCCACTCCTTGATGGCCTTGACTTTCTTGTCATCCACCTCAATACCTTTTGTACTAACAACATAACCAAGAAAAACAACTTTTTCCATGCAAAAGGTACATTTCTTGAAATTAGCATACAACTTTTCATATCTTAACACATCAAACACATATCTCAAATGCTCAATATGTTCATTTAAATCCTTGTTGTATACTAGGATATCATCAAAGTACACAACCACAAACTTGCCTATGAACGCACGTAGGACATGGTTCATTAATCTCATGAAAGTACTGGGCGCATTTGTAAGTCCAAATGGCATAACTAACCATTCATAAAGCCCATACTTAGTCTTAAAAGCAGTTTTCCATTCATCACCCTATTTCATTCTAATTTGATGGTACCCACTTTTAAGATCAATTTTACTGAAAATACATGAGCCATGCAATTCATCAAGCATATCATCTAATCTAGGAATGGGATGGCGATACTTTACCGTGATATTGTTGACCGCCCTGCAATCAACGCACATCCTCCACGTCCCATCCTTCTTTGGCACTAGTAGCACTGGTACTGCACATGGGCTCATGCTCTCCCTCACGTACCCCTTGCTCATCAAATTCTCAACTTGCCTCTGAAGCTCCTTTATCTCCTCTGGATTACTCCTATAGGCTGGTTGGTTTGGAATAGCAGCTTCGGGCACAAAATCAATCTAGTGCTCAATGCCTCTAATGGGTGGCAACTCATTAGGCATCTCCTCTGGGAATATATCCTCAAACTTCTGCAACAAAGAAACAGCCAAACTAGGAAGAGACTGGTTAGTTTCATCAAGATTAAGATAAGACTTTTTATAGACAAGAAAAATCATAAGGCGATCTATGAAGAAAGCCCTCTTAACCTCACTTTCTCTTGCATAGAAACTCACTTTTGTCTTTCCTTTTCTCTCTGCAGACTTTATTTCTTTTTTCTCTCGTGGCTCCACTCTTTTTTCTTTACTCTCAGCCACCTCTCTACTTTCTTTTTCACTTTTCTTTTTTGCTCATTTTCACTCTCACTCTTTCTTTTTTGCTCAATCTCTTTTTCACTCTTTCTTTTTTTATCACTCTCATTTTCACTCTTTCTTTTTTGAACAACCTCACTTTTTAGTTTCAGTTGGTCCTCATAGACCTGGCTTGGAGTTGAAGGAGCAAGCATGATTGTTTTGCCCTCATTTACAAAGCTGTACATGTTCTTGAACCCATCATGTGTGTTGAACTTATCAAAGGTCACCCTCCTATCATACTGCCACGGCCTCCCCAACAAAATATGGACCAACATGCATAGGCACAACATCACAAAGCACCTCATCCAAATACTTCCCAATTGAAAAAGTAACTAACACTTGTCTATCCACCCTAAACTCTCCACAATCATTCAATCACTGCAATTTGTATGGTCTAGAGTGTTTTAAGGTTGGTAAATTCAATTTCTCAACCAAAAGTAGTGCTAGCCACATTAGTACAACTCCCCCCATCAATGATCATACTACATACCTTATTGTTGACGTGGCATCTAGTATGGAAAATGTTCTCTCTCTGTTGCTCTACATCATCCACCTTAATATGTGTATTGAGAGCACGCCTGGCAACAAGAGACTCACCTGTCACGCAGTATACCACTCCATCATCATCACTAGCATCAACCAACTCTAGCACCCCATCACTATCATCCTCACTCTCAGTCATCACCTCCTCATTGTCACGCATAATCATCACCCGCCTGTTTGGACATTGAGAAGCGATGTGCCCTGAACCCAAACACTTAAAGCATTTAATATCTCTATTCCGTGAAGGTTGAGATTCTACCTTGGGTTTGTTGCTAGTTCCCTCATCTTTTCCCTTAGGTGGTTTGGTCTTTCTCTTTGCTTCAGCTGGATCATTCCTATCCCACTTTGATTTCCAAGTAATGCTAGAAACCGAAGTGTACCTTGCTGTCCCTTTTCTCTTTAACTGCCTCTCCACCTTCATAGCCATGTGCACCATGTCCTCTATCTCCACATAATGCTGCAATTCAATTACATTGGCTATGTCCCTATTCAAACCATTCAAAAATCTAGCCATGGTGGCCTCCCGGTCCTCCTCTACATTAGCCCGAATCATCGCCACATCCATCTCCTTATGGTAATCCTCCACACTCCTAGACCTCTGTGTAAGAATTTGGAGCTTTTGGTAAAGGTCCCTATAGTAGTGGCTAGGTACAAATCTCCGCCTCATGAGAGCTTTCAACTCTCCCCACGTCTCTACAGGCCTCTCATAATTCCTCCTCCTATTGATAACTAATTGATCTCACCAAATAATAGCATAATCAGTGAACTCAATTACCGCCAACTTCATTTTCTTCTCCTCAAAGTAATTATGACAATCAAACACCAACTCTATTTTTTTCTCCCACTCTAGATAAACCTCAGGGTCAGTTCTACATTGGAAAGATGGTATTTTCATTTTGATGCTCCCAAGGTCTTTATCTACACCATCCCGACCCCCTAGGTTCCCCTCAAGTCCTTTTTCACGCCTAACTCTTCTATGTCTACCCGACCCAACTTCAGATGCTAAGTCTTCCTCATCCTCACCATCTCCTTCATTCTCATACTCATTTTCAACCCTAGGCTCACGTCGCCTCCTATCTCTCTCACCTTGTAGATTTCTAATCGCTGCTTCTTGATGATCCATCCTATCCCTCACTTCACCCAACACAAAGTTCAACCGCTCAAATTGTTGTTGCATGGCTTGCAACATAAAGGATGAGTTATCTGCCATCCCCTTTGGTGATGAGTCACTCCTATGAGACATCGTAATGTGCTGCACAAAAAGAATGTTAGTGGAAAACCTCACACACTCCCTTACGTGTTTACACTCGAATAATGGCACTCCACTCGTATTTCACTCTTAATTTTTTTTTTTTTTGATAATAGTCTCACACTCTCTTGCCTTTTACCTCAAGAGTTTTCCCACTCAAGTTCTTTAAGAACTAATTGAACTTAATCAAAACAATGCAACCTTGTTTTATCCCAACTAGTAATTAAGTTCAAGAAACAAGAACAAGAGAAACACGGAAAGAATAAAAACGACATAAGAATCAAGGAAATTATACGAATGAAAGAGTAACTATAAGACAAGATACCAACTATAATGATGTATGCAGCCCCTTTGATGATAAGGCTCAAGAAAAAAATTTCGGATTTTCTATACTCTTTTTTTTTTTTTTTTCACCAACTGATTTGATCACAATCAAAAGAATAAACAATTGACAAAACCTTAACAATAGCTCAAAAACTCTAGAATAAGTGATATACAGTAGCCCTTAGAACAAGAGATTTTGGCCAACACAAACCCTAGAACAATGAAATTCGGCAGCCCTAAGAATAGTGAAGAAATTCGGCAGCCACATTTTTTTTTTTTTTTTTGTAACCCTAGAACAATGAAGCCCTAGAATTAAATATGCAAGAAATAAAATATAGAATCAGACCTGATTGGAAACCTTGCTCTGATACCAAATGATATGAACCCGCAGGAATGGAATCCCTTGAACCCACAATCAATTTGAAAACTCATCCAAAAAAGCCAAAATCAAGTCAATGGATGGAGAATCTAGACCCATTGAGAACTTGTTTCAAGAACCTGGATTATATTAAAATCTAGACCCATTGAAGAACCTGTCTCAATAACCCAGATTACAAGGAGGAACGCTACAAAGGTTGTGATTTACCTTTGATAAGTTCAAAAGTTCAATCAAGAACAAGAGGAGTAAACTCAACTCACAATGAAAATTCAATATTGTCTGCCCTTCAAATGAGGCTACAAAGAGTATTTAAACCAAAACTTAATTAAAACCCTAGCCAAAATAAAGCCCTTTCTCCCAAAAATACTCCTGCATGAATAGTGCCGCGCTACAGTAATTCCGCTACAGTAACTTCTTAAAACCCTAGTTCCTAAAAAGTAACTTTCCAAATAAGCCCTTGACAATAATACAAGGCCTTCCCAAAACCCTAGTTCATAAGAAATAAGACATATGTGAGCGAAGCATCCTTAAGCCCACTTATTCTAAACTAATAAAATAAATCATTTAACAAATTGAAATCCTTCAATAACAATAGGCCCAAACAATAACCCTAAGTCATGTTTTCCACAGCTTGTATCAAGTGGATCAAAATTGGTTCTCCTTCTTTCAAACCCATTTTGAGTGTTGGGCTCTTGCTAGCTTCATCCCAAGTGGAATTGCACCAATCCTTGCATTACTTCCTTAATCTTCTTAGCTCTTGATCTTGTAATTGGCCTTATCTAGAACTTGCAAAAGATCTTTAAGACTAGGCCCACCTTGGTTCCCATCAGTCTTAAGTTAGCGATTTCTACAATGCTATTGAATTTCTTCCAATATGACAACTTAGTTGAATTCATAATTTTTGGTGAAAATTTGCATCAAAATTCCTAGAGAAGTGAATCCTTATATTGTCTTCATTGTTGGTGCAGGTCACAAATTATGTTTATAGTAATTGAATTCGATAGTAAATTTGTTTGGAATTGATCATTTGAATTGTCCTTCAAGTTGAAAGGGTTTTTAACATAAATCTTGTTTTTTTTGTTTTGGTTGATTTGCTTATGATGAAATTTTGTTCTTGATTTATGAATTTTGGTTAGAATAATTCTTAGATTTCTTCTTTTTTTTCTTAATTCACATAAAATTAGGTTTGACCAAACAAAATAATAGTAGAACTCGGTTAATTTAGGATTGTTATCTTGTGTTAATTAGATGGATGATAAGTATGATCATGATCAAACTAATGTGTCCGAATAAATTATTCTATTTGGAAGTCTAAGACGCATGATCTACTTAATTGTAAGGATTTAAATGATCCTGTGGCGTTTAGCCAAAAAAAATGATCATGTGGAAAGTGATGCGGCCAAAGTCCAGGGAAAATATTGAGAAAGATTTGAGAATGGGATAAATAGGAAAATTATAAATTTTATACATTAGTAGGTTAGGTTAATGATTGTATGTTTCATCGCATTACAAGTGAGACTAATACCTAGACACTTTAAATAAAAAATGGAGAGCTTGTTTGAGCATAAATTTGTAAAGAACAAAGTGGTTTCAATATAAAAACTTGTGAATTTAAAATTTAAGAATGAAAGATCTATTGTCGAGCACTTAGAGTGAATTTCATAGTTCAGGGAATCGATTGGCTATGGTGAAGATAACACTAAATGAGGAATTGTAGGCATTAATTGTTACTATAGAAAAATTCTTCTTAACAATTTGGAAAGTTTGGTGGTGTCATTATACAACTCATTTATAGTGTGTTGACATCGAGTATTGTGAAAGATCATGTTTAATTAAGAAACTAGGGAAAACATGGGTAAAGACAATGCACAAGAACAAAATCTTCTTACAAAAATAGGAGTCAAGGTAAGTTGGAGTGATAAAAAAAAAATAATAATAAATAAAAAAATTGTTGACAATTTAAAATAAAAAAATAAGTCTCAATTAAGCGATAAATAATATGCGTCCATTGTGGGAATAAATGACTTGTAAAACACCAGAAATAGTTTGATTTATAAAAGAGAATATAATGAGCTTAAAGATTAAAAATAATATTTTGAATTGAAATTGATGCTCCTTATAAATAAAAAAGCGAAACTATGATCATGTTGTTGACAATAATGTTAAAGTGGGTTGTTTTTTTGATGAAACGTTAAAGTGGCCGGGTTAAGTTGATTACTTGATTCAACAACTCCCCACTATATTATTCCTTCAAGGAAATTCTTTGCTTTGCAAAATTGAGAAGACTTTAACATAGTGAAGATGTGTGATTCTGATTAGTTAAAAATTGTGGGAATTAGTGATGTATACATTAGCCGACATTGGTTTCACAATAACTATGAAAGGATATATTCAAGACTTGCAATTCAATTTGTTTTGCAGTTTTGCACCGTATGTTATGGATCAAGTGGGTTATTATAATCACTTTGACAATGGAAAATGAAAATTTAGTAAGCCACTTTTAGTTGTTACGAGAAGAATTCTTACTACGTACGATATGTATAAGACTCATGAAAAGGCTAATAGGCAGCATAAGTTCAATGCGATAAAAGACTTTGAAAGGACTCTACACCTTAAAGTTAAGGCTACAGATTTTTTCTTAACAGTAGAATTTCCTCTATCTAATAAAGTCACAAATAGGAGAGAGATGTATATATGAAGAAAGATATGGTGATTTTGAGCTTGCCACAATTGATAGAGATGGTAAGACATATTTTAAGAGTGTTGAGTAGGGCAAGCCCCCTTCACTAGAGATTTGTTGAGATTCAAGCTAGAATATTTGGCTTTTAATAAGAGGGCACCAAGAAATTAAATTGGAGCTATCCAAGATGAAATTAATTCTTTGAGAAAGAAAGGTATTGGTTTCTGATAAGGTTTTTTTTTTTTAGCTATTATGAAAATAATCAATATGCTTGAACTTTACAGAATGCTGGTTGGCATGGACTCCAAGTGAGGGGTTGTGGTATAGTTATCCTAAATTATGGGTTGAAGGGGGAGTTTTTTGGGTTGATATAGTGTCCGACCCCTGAGAGATTAAGATTCCAAAAGTGGCATGAAGCCACTTGAGGTGGAAAAGAAAAGAAAATTAAAATTAAAATTAAAATGAAGAATTTAATTGGGATTTGACTTGCTAGTAGACAAGGGTAAGATCTGGTGTGTCTTGGTATTTGTCTTTATGAATTGGATGATAGATTGTTTATGTGAAACCAACAGAGAAAAATAAGAGTTTAGGAGCTTTCTCTAGGATTTTGTAGAGTGTGCAAATCAATGAGACTTGGCTTGGATTCGTAATTTTCACTACAGTATTGAATTTCTTTAGGTGTATGATAACTTTGTTGAATTCATAGTCTTAGTAAGAAATTTGCGTTGTAATATTTTATAGAGAGGTAATTCTTTGTATTGTCTTCATTCTTGGTGTCCACCTTAAGTTTTGAACATAAACTTGAGAAAAAGTAACTGGCTTTAGTAGTGGATTTTATGTAAAGTTGGTCTCATGATTATTTCCCTTCAAGTTAAAAGGGTTAATTCTATGAAAATTGTGTGGTTGATTTGCTTTATGATTGAGTTTTATTCTTGACTTGATTATTTTTTTAGATCATTTGAAATTGTTTTTTAAAATTTTCTTAGACCAAGTAGCTTTATTAATTCCAAGTGTATATCATTTAGCGACCAAAAAAAAAAAATTCCAAGTGTGTACGTAGCACAATCATTAAGGCTGATGGTAGAGTGTGTTAGGTAGCATATACTATTATCAATTTATCATAACAGGCGCATAAAGCTAAAGTTTGGATTCTCAGTTTAGGATTTATGTACATGTATGTTTTCTTAATCCATTCTATTTAAACATTAAAAAGGCTAATCCACTTTGGGAAAGTCTTTTGTTATTAGCAACTTTTGACCCTAGAAAACTAATAAGCAATTTAATCATGTAACCTAAACCTCGTAAAAATGACTAATTAAGCAAGCCATTATTAATGATACGTCCAATGTAGCGGAAAAAAGTTTGTGGGTACATTGCATCAATAGCTTTCATGCATAGCCAAGCCAGCTTTTGCAAGGTTGATTCAACTTTTTGAATAAAAATATTTCGCTTACTCGATCAGCTGGTAAAGGTAAATCCTCGAGTATCATGTGTCATCATTAGTGGCTTAAGCTAGCTTTTGCCCCAATTCAAATCTTCCAAAAAAGACAAAGTTATAGTTTAAGGATAAAGTAATACGATAATTGATTATAATTATAATATAAATGGAGGGACCATGTGGAGGAAAGCATGCAGATGTCTTTCAACAATGTTAAGCGAAAACAGTCTTAGAAAAGGAAAAGCAAGAAGAATAAAGTAGGCTGACGATTCAAACGACCTGTCTCGGCAAAATGAGGAAGGAAATCCACCTTCTCCTATGTATGAATTCTTTAAAATGAGTCTGTGCTTCTTTTCTATTTCTAATCATTATTTTATAACCTAATAATACTTCCTATATATGGCTGTAAATGAGCCGAGCGGAGCCAAATATTAAAAGTTCAGAATTTAATTATTTAATTTTATTTCAAACGAATGTCAAACTCAAGTTTATCATCAAGTTAAATTACATATTCAAACTCAATTCATTTTATTGTCGAACAAGTTTGAACTTGTCTATAGCTACTTGATTAACTTATTCATTTTCATATATAGTAAATATTATAACTAAAAAAATTTAGTCCTTCACACATCAATAGCAATAATTAATAGCTAAATTATATTATTTGACTAAATTATATAAAGTGGTTTTCATTTATGAATTTGTAAAAATTAGATTCACCAATTTTGTATTTTAATTTTATTTTTTTTATTATGAAATACATTATTCATATTATCAATAAATTAAAATAACAATTTGATATGATATTATTTACAAACTTACATAATCCAATCTTAACTCTATATAAATATGTTTTTATTTTTATACATGCATACATATGAATATATAATATTATATATGCTTAAATCGATCCTTATACTCACAAACTTATTCACAAACACATTATTACGTTTAAGCTTAGCTCATTTAATAGTCAAGCTTAAATTTGAACTTGGGTTTGATTTATTTGCTAAACAAACAAACATAAAAAAATAAAAATAAAAATAAATAAATAAAACATTTTTTTCCAACCGAGCATAAGTTGTTCATAAACAAATTAATTCTATTATAATCCTACATTTTAAACATTCATCGAAACAAAAGTTTGAAAGTTGATCCATGGATGTTGAGAATTGTAAAATCAAGAATGCTTCTGTCATTTCATAAGACCAATACCTTCAACCAAGGTCCCTTATTAATATTAATCAAATGGTTGGTTAAGGTAAGGGATGTCAAAGGTAGGACCAATGACTATAGTGAAATCATAACTATTAAAAAGAGAGTCTTGTCTCACATTGCCCAAGTTTCCTTGAGTTGTGCAATTTATAAGTCATGGGCATCCCTCATCTCTCAAGGCGTCTTTTGAAATTGAGTTAGGCCCATTAGATTTTAACATGGTATCAGAGTCACCCCTTAGGTGTTGGGCAAATCTCCTCATATTGTTGTCCATGTGTTGATGATCATGCCACACGTGAGGGGATATTAAAAAGAGAGTCTTGTCCCACATTGCCCCAAGTTTCCTTAGGTTGTACAATTTGTAAGCCATGGACATCCATCATCTCTCAAGGCGTCTTTTGAGATTGAGTTTAGTCCATTGAACTTTAACAATAACAAGATAACCATACTTGAAGATGCCATTATATCATCTCCTTTTCAAGGAGAGCTAACGCTCATTGGGTACTTCAGTTTGAAATTACTTCACACTAAAAAAGAAGTGAAGACAAACAAATTTATAAGTTTATAATCGAAACCAGTTCATAAAATCCGTAACATAAAAAGAAAGAAAGAGAGGGATGATAATTATTGGATTGATGGACTGAGAATTACTCTCAAATTCATTGGAATAGACACTTTTAGTTGAGTGATACTCTTGAAAGGAGGTTTAGGATTCAACGTGCGGAAGTAGAAGATTTTGAGAAGTTTAAACAAACCATACGTAGTTTTCCAAGAGAGAGAATACTTTTTTCTTTTTTTTTCACTAAGTTTATGGTAAATAAAAACTTCAAAAGAGGCATCTGAATAGAAACACTTAAAAACACCAAGAAATGTCAATTGAACTATAAAACTCTTAACTAACATCTAATTCATAAGGCATAATATAACTCCAACATTTACATTCTTTAAAATGTGATACTTAAATATTTGAATTTTGGAGAAATGAAAATGACCTTATTTGTTTATTATATGATAAAATTCATAGAAATGTGAAATTCCATATCTATACCTAAGAATCTCATTAAAATTATTATAAAACCTTCCAATATATTAACCCAAGTCCTAGATTATTTCTTACTCAAAAGCTTGTAGCTTCACCCCACCCGATTCTCTGCCAGTAAGATTTAGGCATTTTATTATAGTGTGGGCTTAGATAATTCAAATTACTACAACCCATAATCTGAATCGCATAGCATCTAATGACATGAACAATCCAATTCAACCTCGTATTAACAAATTACTTGCTCGGAAGGGACCTTGACCCGAGCTTTCTGGCGTACCAGACATTCCCAGTTGCTACGACTCTTCCCAATTACTGGATTATTGTCAAGTCTTGTTTGTCTATTGTATTTGTTTTGTTGTTGGGTGTTTCTATTATTGTGTTTATTTTCCGGTTTGTTTCTTTGTTTTAGTTTGTTTTCTTATTTTGTATTTGTATTGTGCTACTCTCGTTATAGGGTTTTCCTCTACCCTCTTTGTAGGGATTCTTGCCACCCTCTTTGTAAGGGTTTTATGGACTTTGTTGTGTAATCCCTTTGATTCTCAATAAATTTTCTTTTAATTATCAAAAAGAAAAAGATTATTGCAGCCCATAACCCTCAAGTGATACACACTTTTATCTTTTACCTTTTTTGGGAGCATATCAGTTACAGTGATTTAATAAACAATCTTTGCAATACTCCAATAATAATATGCCACCTAATAAAAAATACATATGATGTGTTAAACCGAACAAACATGTCAGATATTGAGTCAGAATTTTTATTAGATAGCATATTATTATTGGAGCATTACAGAGATTGTATATAAACCATTGCAGAGGATATGGTTCCCTTTTTTGATAGACAGAACAATATATTTAAACAGAAAGACAAACACCTTTCCCAACGTAGATTTCAAAAGGCTATATGTTTATACTAAACATGATATTTTCTTTGTGGCTTAACTTCAAATGAATATGATGTTTTCTTACAAAACCAAGGGTCTCTCATTGCTGCTCTATTTTCATACTGATGCATATAACAGTAATAACACTGCAAAATCTGATCATTCTAATTACTTTCACCAGCATGAAAGCAGTCCTTGAGAGATACAACAAATCAAAGGAGGAACATCTGCAACTGCAGAATCCAGCATCAGAAGTCAAGGTATGCTCCATTAAGCTCCCTTCAACTATGATTCTATGCAAACTTTCCACAATAAATGGAGCTTCATTTAAAATTGTTTGCAGGTGTGCTGAATAGTTGCAATTATGAATACCTAGTGACAAAATTCTAGGAAGTCTAATAAACATCATGTACTCATATTCATAAGCGACATACTACGTAACCTAATTAACAATTAGAAACGCTCAATGAGCATTTCATATAAAATTTATGGGCTGCCATTGTGTCATGCTCAACATCGATTGAGATTGATAGTGCATGCACAGGATCATATTAGTTATCTAACAGCATCACAGAACTAGTACACAATGCAACTAGTCTATTATAACTGCATGATGCAGGCTGTCTACTCGAACTGTTTCATATACAAACATCCAGCCTCCAGGCATTACTGCCAATGCTTTTGCTCACTTTACCATCCCATTTTCCGAGTATACATTCATTGCAGAACTAGTACACAATGCAACTAGTACTATTATAACTGAATGATGCAAGTGGTCTACTCAAACTGTTTCATATACATTCATTGATATACATAAATCCAGCCTCCAGGCATTACTGCCAATGATTTACTCGCTTTACTATCCCATTTTCTGTGAGCATACATAGAATAAGCCAACTCAGGAAATTCTAAAAGAACAAGACTCAAAAGCATAATATTATTCTATCACCTGTAATATTTATGGTTGTAAAGTTGCCATGAAACCTCCACATTCTTGCTCCCTTTCTAACTGCTTCCAAATTAACACATATCCATTGTTCTGGCATTTAAATATGACTCGCAAAACTACCACAGCCACTGATAGAATCCAAACTTTAAAGTTTCCCCTTTCAATACTTATACAGAGTCAATAGGAAATTTTAATTTAAATGAAACGACCCACCTTGTCCTGCAATGTGCATCTCACACTCATCTCCACAGTATAGTTTGCTCTTCAACCTGTGTCCAAGCATGTCTAGTCCAAATATGTGTCCATTTGGACTGCGCACACTGATCACATTTCAAGTATGTGAATCAAGTTGGGGATCTTTTACAGCTACTATGGAAAATATACTAGGCATAATGTTTTCCTACGTATAATTGCACAAAAGGGTGACAAAGTTTAATCACTGAAGTCAGATTTAAAATCTTTTTTTTCCTTTTTTTTACCATTTTACTTAACCATGTAACTTTAACCCACCATATTATCCAATGTTCAATAAAGGTGTAATCATTGGAATCAAGTGGTGTTCCTGAACCCTTATGCAACCTCAACTTGCTAACAACTCAGTTTGAAAGTCATCCCCTCCCCAAAAAGAGATCAATAAAAGAAAGATGGCTAGGCTTTGTTTTCTATGAAATGGGGTGGTGAGAAAAACATACATTAGACCCTCCCTTGTCATGGGGTATTTGTCTCGCTCCTTTTTTGCCCAGCTTTTAAGTGCCATCCTCATCTTTCTAATTATAAAATATGCATACAGATAAATGACAGTATTCTTGCAGAAGACTTAAACATTTAGACACCACCAACATCAATTTCACTGTTTATGTTTCAACATTGTAGTCAATATCCTAAAGCTTTAGGGGCAGAAACAATATATCTAAAGTTTTCAAGCAATAAAGGAACTCAGTATTGCCCCTTTGTATTAGGCAAAAAAATTCAATATCCCTTTCCTACTAAGCATTGTTGGCTCTAATACAAAAGGATATCAAACTCTTTTTTGTTTTTTAATTGGCACGAGTTACACATGCATCCAATGAGTTTTGAACTCACGACCTCATCCTCCATCCATTCTTGTGGGAGAAGGAAGTGTCATTTGAGACAAAGCTCATTGGCAAAAAGGACATCCAACTCTCAGTTAGTGGTCACAAACCAATGGTAGTGCTACAAAGAACAGAGTATCACAATATTTTAGAATCCTGCTATGCCAAGTCAAACAAACCATTTTTTAAAGGAATTATGTTATCAAGAAAAGGCAGCAAAAAACGGAAAAGGAAGAGTCAGGGAACAGAAGTTTTCTAGATGTGAGCATCCAAGGTCAATACTATTGCAAGAATATCCCACTAACTGTCACACTTCCCGGTCGAGTTCATCAATTTCCTCACAAAGACAAGTTAAATTATTTGTTGGCCCTCACTTCTCCTACATCAAACTTCAAGATGCAAGTTAAAAATAGCAGCACTCATTTATTTCCTTGGCTGAGACAATCAACATAACTATTGTTACATCATGATTGATTAAATTCTTATGAAAAAGAAGCATCTAAATTATAATTGAAGATGAACATGGTCACAAAAATATATTTGCATGATTATTGTTAGAACAATGGTTAAGTGATTAAATTCACTATTTCCTATCAGCTTCAGCTTTTAGGACTAGTGGTAACTTATCACGATATCAAAGCGGGTAGTCCTAAAGTTAAACAATGTCTCCACTCTACCTCTGATTTAAAGTTAACATTTCCACACAATAGGCCCCACTTATTGTGGGGAGTCTAAGCCAACACGGGAGAGTGTTAGAACAATGGTTAAATGATTAAATTTATCATTTTCCTATTAGTTTAAGCTTTTAGGACAAGGGTAATGTATTAATTACTTTTACCATTTTTAAATCATGACATTAACTTTTTACTGTCTTAAAACCATTTTTCACTTCTGTGTAAGATTAGCAAAGACTAACTAAATCCTGAGTCAATAACTGTAGCCACATAAATCTTCTAACTTCATTACCCGTCAAGGTGCAGCCTAGTTGGTAAGAGGCTTGAGATGATCTGTAGACTCAGACATCCTAGGTTCAATTTTCACTAGAAGCTTTCCCTAAATTACCCGATACACGGGTCTAGCAGATGTGGTCGTATATCTGGGGTTTACTACCCAAGGGTGGATCCGAAGGACCGTGGCTTGGTGAGATTCCTTGTCATTAAAAAAATAAAAAATAAATCTTCTAACTTCATCAAAAATTAGATGACTTTTGTATATATAGTATGTATAATTAATTTATCTGTGCATTCATAGCAGGAAGAGCATAATAGAAAATATCATAAATTATGCATGATATCCATGCGAAAGGATTTATGTAGCTGGCCTCTTCAAATGTTATTATAGCTTAGCTGGGTTTAGCTGCGTATAGGTCCGCTCCAAAAGAAAAAGTGAAAATTATTTCATCTAATTATAGTAACATAGTCTTCATATCAGCCAAGGATAAGAGCTGCTGCCTATTTGATTACATTTGCAAAACCATAAACATTAGGTTGCTAACTAGTACATGTTATCTTCCAAACAAGCTATTGATTCCCCTTAAATGTTTTAACATAATTTTATTATAGGCTAGTTCGTTTGTCTTGCCAAAGCAGTATCACCAAAAAAGTTCGAATCATATTTTTCTTGAGAATTGCAAGATGTGGGTGGGCATATTTGCTCAAATTAGTGATGGTTTGACAGTAAGAGAGTTGGATGTAGTACATGCATGCTAAATCAACCGTGTTGCCATGAAACCATATCTTTTTGCTTTACTATTTAAATTATAATGCACATGGCCCCACATAATGGACATCCTAAATATTTGCATGTAAGGAAGTGTAGAGGCAAAAGTTGCAGGGAATATGGTTCCCATTGTTTCCACTCCCCCAATAACCAAAAAGTTAAGAGTAGGCCACTTATGTCTTCTACCCTTATTGTTGACACACTATTATAGCAAATGTCAAAATTCGCATGCACAACATAACTCCACAACTTTAAAATTAAACCAGCTGATCAAGGACATAAAAGAGGATGTGTACCTGGTAACCTAAGTTAACAAGATTTTTCAATTTCCATCAATGCCAACATACATAGGAAAAGAAGTTTCAATATTCAATAGTATGCGCATGGTTTTTACTATCAGTAATAGGTGTCTTGACAAACTTCATTTTAATCAACACTAAACACTGGTAAGAACCTGATATACCAATAGCTATTATAAACCTTCATCGGATCAAATCCACCAGCTAAGCCTTCTTATTTATAAGGCCTTCACTCAATGGTTGATGGATAGACCATTGTTTATTACTTTCCAATGTGATAGATCACCACTGACCCCATAACCACAAGCCAAGAGAGTATGGAAGAGTGGAGCACATATCAATGGGCCATTACATAACTCTGAATCAGACATGATGTTTGCACCTTAATTGATTACATACATGTAAGCAACAACCAAAAACTTGAGCTACTATTTAATCAGTTGATAGTCAATGCATCAGCAAAAATGTTACGCTATCATGGATAATAATCAAACATATCAAAGAGAACCATATACTGAATATATTGAATGTTGCCGCAGCTCTAAAACAGTCCAATATTGCTTTGGTAGCTTGGCTTTAAGCAATTCCAAAGCAGCATATGATCATTAGTTAAACTTCTAGAAAATCATTGGCGGCTTATCTTATTTCTAGTAGTTAACTCAACTAGTAAAGTCTCTTGTCGTTGAGCAAGGGACCTGAGTTCAAATCCTGTCTACACCAAAAACCAATTGATTGGTGTCTTGACCTGATGGTAAGAACAATCATCAAAATAAAATAAAATAAGCTTATCTTATTTCTAGTAGTTAATGTTTGTGGACACTTTTTAAAATTTCTTTGTTTAAATTTACTTGGGATGAACAAAAGAATTTTTTAATTTTGCATGCACTTGTTTTTTTTTACTGTACTTGCTAGTTTTGGCAAAGGGAGGCAACAATCTTAAGGCAACAACTAGAGAACTTGCAACAAAACCACCGGTACACTCTCTCTCTCTTCAGCTTAAATTACATAATTTCACAAGAGGATTAAAAAAGGCTATTAACCTAGAAGCATCAGAATTGATAATCCACATATGTTGACTACTTCACAGATGCAATACAGAATGCTTGTACCTTGCTAACATAGGAATTATTTGAGTTCAACAAATATAAGATAAATATCACTGTAACACATGTACAGTAAAATATTGCTAACACTAAAAAACATCCATTAACATCCCAGAAGTGATAAGATAAATGAGGCATAATCGATAACTCTATATGCATAAACCTCCAAGGAATATAAAACATGTTAAAGCAGGAGAAAAGGGGGGGTTGACAGAATTACATCCCATACCTTGCCTTTTCATAACATACCTGTTCAGTCAAACTCAGAAAAAGATAGACCAAAAAAACGCCTCTGCCAGTAGTTAAAACTTAAAAGAATATATTTCTAAAACACATATTCAAAGTCAACATTCTAGGCATTCAAAGTATTACATAAGATCCAGATAAATGTGCACTTATTGAAACACATCAAAAACTAGTCTCACTACTATATCTCATTCCAACACTACCACAATTCATTATGCAGTTTACACTAAATTATATATTCCATATATTAGCAAAATAATAAATATGCTTCAATGAGAGCAAATATGATATTAATAGATACCACATAAAGAACATAAATTGGAACCCTAGTACTTAACCTACATTAAAATGTCATGATAAGACAGCCATATGATGGGAGAACAGCTTTATGGTTTGGGTGTCAAAGACCTACAAAATCTGGAGAATCAACTAGAAATGAGTCTGCAGGGCATACGAATGACAAAGGTAAGAAACCTAGTATTCATGCAATGCTTAATAGATATTATGTTAGTGTGTGTGTGAAGTACATGGAGGTTAAATCTGAAGCACACTTTGACAATTAACATGCTCTTTTAATTCTGCAGGAACAAATCTTAACTGATGAAATACAACAACTAAGCCGAAAGGTCATTCCTATTACTTGGTCTTTGTCAGAATTTTCTATTAAGAACTATTTCAGTTATAAAGCTACTTTCTTTTTCTTTCTTTTTTATTACAGAGCAATCTTATCCATCAGGAAAATGTAGAACTGTACAAGAAGGTAAACCTTATACGTCAAGAAAACTTGGAATTAAGCAAGAAGGTATTCTGGTTATAACCACCAGAACTCCAAACATTGCTAAAGAGTTATAAACCATCATTACATCCTTTGAAACTGTAGGATGTGAGATTAGTAAAGTTCCTGAACATAACAATCTGACTCATGTCTCAGGTTTACTGCACAAGGCATGTGAATGCAGCAAGCGTAAGTCCCTTCATTCCATACGGAACTAACACTGGACAGGACTTGCATGTCCCCATCCATCTTCAGCTATGCCAACCAGACCAACAACCTTATGACAGACCAGCAAAAGAAACAGAGTAAAAGTAAAAAAATTCTTCACACCATTTAAAAAAGTAATCAAAGATTTATTTTTGTTCTATTTCAGTATTGATCCCAAATATAATTTTTGAAACTGCAGCAGAGTACGACTCATCAAAGAAATCCACCAAGCATTTTGGACAAATGTTGTTCAAGTCACTCCAAACAAATAACCAAGCACAGAGGAACATGCTTCTTGCTGTCAGATGACCTACACAAAATCCCATCAGCACAATGACCAGTATGACATTGTTTATGAAATTAACTACAAATTGAGTTAAAGTATTTGGTGAAAGCAGATATCTAGTGTATCTATATAAATTGCATGCTGCACATAAAGCTTTTTGAATAAAATTCTTACTTATCAAAAAATATAAATTGCATGCTGAAAAATTCTAAATGAAACCTATCTAGTGTATCTGTGTACATTGCATACGGAAAAAATATGAATGAAACCTTCTGGGAACATTAATTTTTTCAGCTCTAAAAGGAAAATAAAAAGTAATATTCTTATTATTGTGAGTATTTTAATTATTCATATTTTATATCGGTATGATTATAACCTATGACTTACCCAACTATGTCCCACCTGCTTACCACCTGAGCCAAGATCTATATTGAGATTATTCTCACAAGACCTGAATTCCATTTTTCAAGTTGAGCTTGGTAATGAATCCCAAAAAATAAATATAATTAACACTAACCAAATCAGAGAATAATCAACATCGTTATCGATCTATAAAAATTGCGTTGAGCCAGAAAGATTCATAATAAGTGTTACCACAATCTAAGGTTTGCTTGCTCTCTATGAAGAAAACAACAAATTGAAATTATTTCGGTGAATATTTGGCAAATATTTTGTAGTAAATTATGGATCTTAAAAATGTTAGTGAAAAATAGAGAGATTTACATAGTTCAGCAATCTGTCTAAATCCACGGGAGTGAGTGGAGAAAATCGTCACTATCAGAAAATAAAGGATTTACAACGACTTTATAATGCCTCCAAAGAAATCCTAATCCAGTACATTGAAATTTTCTAATATACCATTACCATGAGGCTCTTAAACTAGAGACCAGTGTTACTTCTCATTCGGGATATGAGCCACTATCTCTAACATATTAGCAGAAGCCAACCAAACACCCAGTCCACAACAAGTTGAGAATACAATTCATGTGAACTTTGGAAAGAATGAAAAGCAGACCTTTGTGGTAAAAAGTATTTATTCAGCAGAAGATTTGGACAAACATTTGTGGGAAAGTATACACTTTCATGTCAATGAAGTCCAAAAAAGAAATTAAAAAAAAAAAAAAAAAAAAAAGAGAGAGAGAGTAGGTTCATCAAGGTATCAAATTGAGGTTTCTCATACAAACCAGAAAGGTCCAAAAAAATTCACCCATTTAGTAATGAATTGAAATTGCATCAAACAACTATTTGCATACACATAATCACATACATAGTAGTCACAAGGAAACTTCCAAAACAATAAAACCATCAAAGTAAATGTGAATTTCTACATGAAAAACGTACACAAACATACATAAATTACATACAATTTTTTAAATGTATATACATGTGTGCGTGTTATAGATGAGAAAGTGATAATACACAATTTAAAGGCATTAAAAAGTTGAGCAAAATAAAAATGGTCCATTTAGCATAATCAACCGACACCATGAACGGTTTTTTCACCGCAATGACCGCATGGATCAAAGTCTCACTCATAAAATATAAAATAAATAAAAACAAATGACCCATGCAACGTTATAGAAGTTATACGCTCATGCGTTGTATATGATTTGGAGGTGAATGACACAGACAGTGATCATTAATCCGAGAAAGAGAAATGACATCGGAGAGCTAAGGTCGTTATTGAAGAGGAACGTGTTTCAAAAACAAAATAGGAGGATTTGATGCTTACCTGGACAGAGCGACTCTGTGAATTAGCGAGCGAGATAGACTGAGAGAGAGAGAGAGAGAGTGAAGCTGTGAAGTGGTGGCGAAATATCTGGAAAAGCAATGATGCGGGGATTCCCCTCTTATTGGGCCTAGGGTCTATTCTTTTTATACATACTATATATTATAGGCCCTGTATTTAAAATGATTCTTTGGGCTTAGCCCAACCTTTAGTGAACTCATATTCTTTCCTTTTTCCATTTTTTTTTTTTTTTTTTTTTGTATGTTTAAAAGGGAGAGCATTGTTTTGTATGAATTGATGTGGTAAGCTTTCCAATTGAGATAAACGGGAATTTGTCACTTGTTATACATGAGTGGAATTAGGATAAGGTTTCTATTCAGTGTACTAAAAGCTCTGAACAAGATACAAGATTGACATGTGATTCTTTTTTAACACGTGTCATGTCTGTGTCGCGTCTAGTGTTCCAAAACATTCAACACAACTCACAAGTCAAATCTTATGTAAAAAATTCCGTGGATGTGATGACATAATGTTGCCTTTGTATTGTCCAACATGTTATACAATCCATGACAGTGTCAATAGTATGTTTGGCAAGCCCTAAAGAAACTAGTTCCTCCTTTTTAAGGATACTTTCAACAAATGAGCAACTAGCAAATCACATCCAAAGCACTCTGTTATGAAATTAATATTGACAATACTTTATTAATAGTGAGTGCCTTGTAAGATCATCACCTAATTACAGATTATCGTAGATATAGATGTTGTATCATTGATTTATGATCGTATGTCATTGGATGTGGGATTTAAGTAACCAAATGACTTATCTTCATATTACAATACATACAATTGGTGAACCTCCAAAACTCCATTAAAGAAATTTTGAAGTATTTTAACAGGACTACATTACAGGACAAGAAATCCTCCAAATTTGTGAGTATCCTATTCTGTCATGATGGCCTTAGGATGCACTGAATATGAGTATGTTAGAACTAAGGGAACAAAGTTCAATGAATAATAAATAAGCTGCTGCACACTGCCGCCCACGTTTTCTGTCGCCTTTTTGTTGGCCTTTCTCTAGCAAGGTCATGTAGGGTATCTGTCCATACCAATAATTATCTTATGAAACATATATAAGATATAGAGTTCTTCCTTATATATCGTATAAGTCTCACTATGTGATCCATGTAATATAAAAATGATAATGCATATATTCGATATATAAAATTGAGATACCTTCTCATTCCACGCTCATTATGAACCAAATAAAGATAAAATAGTATTATGCAATATGTATATCCATATTTCAAATGTTGTTCCATTCTCTAGTTAAAAGTGCCATTCTAATTTCACACACACAAATTTGTTAGGCACCATAGAAGTGGAGAGAATGAAACAATACTTCTTATTAATTTAATCATATATTGTTAAAGTTGCTTAGTAATTGTGTGATTGAAAGAAAGAAAGAAATGATAAAGCAAGATAATTAATGCAATTTGACTTAACGACCTATGTCCATGTCATACATCTCTATTATTCTTAAATGTGCTAGCATTATAATGAAACCAATGTAAGGGTTATATACTAGAAATCCCTAGGTTAACACTAAACTAACCTAGAGTTAGTGTTCTTACTCTACAAATACATGAGCCTACAATATGTTTGGATCTCTTAGGTCATAATATTTCTAACTAGTGGCAGAGCCAAAATTTGATTTCAAGGAAGGCAAAATTTATAACTAATATACATATGTCTCCATATACCCATGGGCATATGTAGATACACATACATTATGCATGCACACACATTACACATACAATACTTAAGACCAATCCGGACAATAAAAATACAACGTCATGTGAATAATAATAGGTATTTTAATCTTGAAAAACTCATAAAAAGATAGCATATCTATTATATTGTATTTCTTTGTTATATATGGATTTTTATATATGAATAAGTCGTGTTGTATCTTTTCATAGTTAAAATTTTGCTTCTAATTCTCATATAATGACTTTTAGTAATTATATAAATCTCAAATATAGCTTATGTCTGGCTTCTATTAAACACATAAAATGATTAAATTATACCATTTTAAACCATATGTAACCGTTTGCGCATCTAAGGTTTTAATTTTTTCTTGAAAACAATATCAAATAATGGAATTTATTATATAAATATTTTCAAATTTTATTACTTATAAACTCATGTTTATCAAATATAAGAAATTACATAAAAAATTTGAGCTCTTAACATTTTTATCAAGGTAACAATTTTTTTTTTTCTCATCATTTAAAATTTTTTCTTTCTATTGTTGTATATTTTTACAACTTTTGCACCTTAAAAAAATATTAATAAAATAGGAAATATTTCTTTTATATTGTTTTCATTGAATCTTGACATATAGAAGAGTTATATTAAAAAAATAAAAAAATATACGTCAAAATGTAGGAAAAACAAACGCAAAAACCAATTAAAGTATAGGGGATTTATGGTGGGGCTAGGGGCCAATTGCCCCCGACCCCTTGGCAACACAGTCCACCCATGTCTCTAACATAAAAAAATAAAAACTTGTTAATTGTAAATAGTTACTCCAAGGGCTCCAACACTTCACTTCTTACCCCAATCAATTTTTTTTTTTTTTTTTTTACCAATCAAATTAATAAAGGTGGGAAGAAATAGGCTAATTAATGTCATTTATCTTCCTAATTAAGGTGATTGCTTGTAACACTCTAAAGGACATATGGCCATGTGGGTGTCCTTATGGCGTAGTTGACAGCCATGGCCGGCCGTGCCTTTTCAAGGAATACAATAATTCATAATCATGACGATCTCTTATTTCTAAGCTATAATGACATGAACAATAGAATAAACCTTCACTTTGAAGAGAACAAATTCAACTATGCACTAGTAAATTATATAGTAATTGAGTTGTTCATATATTTATGACCATAAGCGGCTAAATATTGCCCAAACAGGTGGTGCAGCCTGGCATCGCTTAAGTTATGATTACATGAATTGCAGGGATCAATAAGTTGAGTGGATCAGAATCCCAATAGTTATGCATATATAGTACATAATCCACAGCCAATTGATGAGCAGCCAAAAAAATTTAGATGGCAAATGTCACTTTATCTTTTTTCTAAATTTTCAACCATAGATTTGGAAGTCCCTTAACAAAGATAATTCAAAGACCAGTCTTATTCTTCTTTAGCTTAGACATTTGTAGTTCATAAAAATAAAAGCTTAGACATTTGTAATGTACCACATCAGAATTTGGCGCACATAGTTCCAAAGATTATTGTAAAAGTAATTCTAAGTAGATCCATAATTCTCTACTTAACAATACCACCATCGTATTATACATCAATGACTCACATATATATATATAAAAAAAAACATAAAGAAAAACGAAAATTGTAAGGTTTTTACGGTGGAGAACAAAAACATATAATCCTTGAAATGAGATATAGATCTTAATAGTAAACTTACAAAGTCACTAATAAAACACATGCTTCACTCATGGAATTCCCATCTAACATCTTTATACGATTGAGAATGTCGTCCAGGTACTTCATTGTGACAACCCTCATCAAAATTCTGCGAATAGCTAACAGCATCATAATGGAAAGACAAAGGTTTTGACCCATAAAAGCTCTTACTCTCTCTTACAAACCTCCTAAGAAGATTTCTCCATCTTCGGCTCCTTTTGTTATGTCTGCAACAATTGATGCGAGAGTATTCCATTTCTTCATGTATGGGAAAGCAAGATGGGGACATCATGCATCCAGGCAAGTATGAGGATCGCCGGTGAGTGAGATCCCTCTCCATTTCGATACAAATGTGGAACTTGTTAATCCTGCTAGCCTGCCTAGCTTCTCATATGGTTCTTCAATAATTATATGAGTGAGAAGAGGATGTTATTTATATAATAGGTACCAAGGATGTATGTAAATAGATTCCTCTTTGAATTAGTTTGTGGACCTCACCATGGTCTCCCTTTCTATCAACTCATATTTTGTATTGTCACATGGCCCACAAGTCACAACTTTGTTACCTAAGTAGGCTAGTCTTAAAAAGGACGGAAATTACATGTCTTTCCCAAATATAATATACATTAAAAAATACTCAATTTTTACCCTCCATTTGTTCTAATAGCAAACGTTTTCTAAAACATATTCTCTCTTTTTTAAAAACTTGAACATGAAATAGAAAATATTTTTTTGTTATTTGATTGTAAACTTGAATTTTATTTTATTTTTGGTTATTTAGCTCACTCAAAACTCATTAATTTCATGTAATTCCAAATAATTATATGAATGAAAATATTCATTCATGAAAATAGGCCCATGAAAAAACACTTCTATTTTTTTTTTTAACTATTTGGAAGCAAGAAAACATACTCCAATTTTGGAGTTGTTGCTAAAAATTAAGTAAGAAAGTAACCAATTTGAGCGCACGCACAAAAAAATATCATTTAGAAAAAAGGTAACAGTCGATCAACTCAATTAATGATTGATCTATGAAGAGAAAGAGAGAATGTATCATTTGGAGAATATATATGAAAGTTATTTGTGGTGACTTATTGAGCATATAACGTTCAAAACGTTTTTCCCTTCTAAGTCTATAATCTGTTTAGTTCAGTCGAGATACATGGGAAAATTTCTCACCGAATCGAGTCTTTGATTTTATTCACCTTACACCAAAATTAATGGAATATATGAGGCCACCAAACCACATTGATCCCGTAAAGGGTGTCCAATTCAGTCCAGGGTGTTTGGGTTTGGATCTCTATCAATTTTGGGTCTAATTTTGTATCCCAAAATTAAAATTCAACAAAAATAAAAAATTATTCAACAAAAATAAAAATATTATTTCACAATCACAATTCCTAGTTTTAGGAGACCAATTTTGGGGGAAAATATAACAAGCACGCTTGGAATTACAAATCTTCCAATTTTTAATTATTAGTATTAAAAAAAATAAAATAAATAAATAAATAAAAACTTGAATTCTGGCAAAAAAGACAAACTCGCAATCTAATGAAACAGCTAGATCCAATATTCCAATCCCAAATGAAAATAGATTTTAAAAAAATAAAATTGAATTGAAAGTTTATGGAATTCAAAATCGTCCTCTGCTCCCCCCCAAACATCAAGCAACTCTTCATGCAATGCCTATTTTGGTTGATTCAGCATTCAAATATAAACACTGACACCCAACCCAACAGAAAACTGGAAATTTTATTTTTTAGAGATTGACGCCAATCGTTGGATAGAAACGTGGACCAATACCGAATTTCTAAGTCAATTAGTTCGGTACTCCAGGGTTTTTGAATAGCTCTATTATTAGGTTTATTTTCCGTTAACCATAAAAAAACGATTTTGTTTGACTTGCATTTTCTGCATACAAAATTGTAGAAAATACAAAAACGTTTCCAACCAAAATATGTACTATAGCGTTATTTTGACAAATGAATTACCTAATAATTACCATATTTTGTAGGTAAATTTATGTTTCGGGGTTCATGTAATGGAGCCAACTGCATAAAGTTACTACCATAATGAAGTTTTGGAAACTAATTAATAATTATCGTCACTCCAATGGTGGGTACATCTGTAAAGTGCAACAACATTGACTTTCTATTATATGTTATTTTTATTAAAAAAATATATGGTAAAGATAACGTTATAATGTGAAACTCAAGAACATTCTCCTACATGAATCCTACCTTACGATCATGGAATTAAGAAAGAATATCCATTAATCATTCCAAAGATAAAAACAGCTCGATTGGTAGTGGTATTCCTTAAAGAAGATTTTGATGGTAGTTGTTCTACAGAAGTGGTTGACACCACCACATTAAATGTGAAAGATTCTGACAATAATGAAAAGAACAAATCACCAAATCAAAACCATAACCCCACAAACAACAACACAAAAAGTAATGCTACAACTTACAGGCACAACCTTTTCACACAACCTTTTCACAAAGGGTAAAATTGTAGACTGTAAATGGCTTTTGAAGGAGAAAATGATACTTCACATGACTTAGGGGGTAAATCAAATTTTAAGTAGGACAATTAGATTGATCATGAGACGCATCAGCCTGTTAATGAAATTACTGCAATGTGAGTGAGATGAATTACAAGGACAACAAGAGCGAAGCAAATTAAAGCATATTATTGTTTTTTTTTTTAAATATATCATAGTTTAATTTGAGGATTAAAATAGAAGGGAAAGATAATAAAGAACAAAACTGTACAAACAATAATTGCAGCATATAAAATTATCAAAAAAAAATAATTGCAGCATATAAAATAATACAGAATCTGTAAAATGAAGCGAAATATTGACAACTAGGATAAGAAAAAAGAAAGGGGAATAGAGAATATTTGTATGATTAAGCATGTGACTTTGGTACAACCACAGCTCCACTAGTCACACCAACCAAAAATTGTGGGGACTTGCTACTTGTCGTGTTTCTCAAAACTTGTAAGGGAAGAGATAAAGCAGTGGGACGATGTCATATTCAAACATTTTAGCCCCTAGCATTAGAGTCCGCAGTTCCATGTCTTGCTTATCTTCTTCTGACTCTCTTGGATTCCTTTTATCCCTCAGCCTTGAACTAAAAGATTAATTATTAACGGTAACTATCTTATAGATGTGGCAAGCTTTGTTTAGTGCTAGTGTTTTTTTTTGTTTTCTTGATAAGATTGTTTAGTGCTAGTTGATAAATGATGTTTGGACTGACATTTGCGTCAATTATCAATAGATTTTTTTCCTCGGTTCAATGAAAATATAATAGTAAATCATAGAATATGTCTTGTCAATCAATAAAACGTTAATATTTTTGTCATGTTATTATGCGAGGCTGGTATATATATATTTGGGATAGTCTTGGGTTCATTCTTAATAACACATTGATCTACTCTTTCCTTGTGATTGGTTTACTATTTGTATTTTTAAAAATGAGACTGATACATACTCTCATGGGCCTAGCTAGTGGGCATCGCTGATTTGGCCAAACGAGTCCCTAAACATCCCCAAAAAGAGCAGGAGGACGAGGTGGGGGCTGTGAAGCACTGAGGAGTGAGGAGTGAGGAGCGGGATTTGATAGAAAGGGACTCAACAATGCGCAGTATCAGTCTATCTGGAACCTTTCCTGTCTGGCCATCTAGCTCGCCCCTTAGGTGAAGGGTAGGGTGAAGGACAGAAGGCTGGATTGAGATCGCACCCATCAATACTTTTAGATGTTTGTCAACCGACCGTCGGATTAGATATATTAAAAAATGTTAGAAAGTTATTTTTTTACTGAACGGTCAAAACGAAAAGTTGTATTCAAAATAATATTGTTGGCTAATGTTAAAAACTTAAAATCTCAATTCGAGAAGGACCATATGATAATGGTCTTTTTTTTTTTTTTTTTTGCTTCTAAAATGTTAATTATTTATTGGCTAACATGGTTATGTTCTTTAATATGCATTTGGTTTAATTTTTTTTTTTAATTATTTGTTTTCTAAGTTGATGGTACTTTTACCCAGGATTTACTTTACTTGGGGCTGCAAAGGAAAATGAGGAACCCTCAGTGTGATTAGAGGATTGTCCTTCGTTTCTCCTTCCCATTGTACAAAATGAATTAATTTAAATAAAATTTCTATAGCTCTCACTTTTGTATTTTTATCCACTTTTCAGCAAAGTGACTTACTTGGGAAAAAAAGAAGAAAAAGTTTAACTTATTTATTTGCTTAAAATTACTTTTGTCTCTAATAAACTAACAAAAGCACAAGAGAAATGACTAATAAGTTATGGTCTTTGTCATCTTGAACTAAATGACATGTTAATATAAAATTATTTAAATACTTGTATGAAGACTTATGACCTATACATACAAATTAAGAAGCATTTTACGAAGATTTTGAATGTAGATGTTGCAGACAGGATGTCCCCGGACGAAGATAGTACATTCACATGACAAACCGAGTGAAATAACCGCAATCCTATCTTTCTCTTGATGGAGGAGTAGGAGGTGACAAACTGACAATAATTGTTTTGTCCAATTAAAAATGGTGTTCATGCTCTCCCTAAACCTAGTGAAATTTTTAGCTCCGCCCGATAGTCATAGTCTCCTCCCTCTCATAAGGAATGTGTGGAATCCATGAGTGAGATTCACTCCCTATGAGGGGAGAAATTCGTCATGCAAACGTAATAACGTGATGTGGCATGAACAACACCCAACTAAGCCATTGCATTTAATTGCATTGCCTGTGTTTCTTCACTGCCTTCTCAGAGCATTTACTCTTCAAAAACTTAATGCCATAACTGTTAAGCTTCTACTGGTGGTTTGGTACTACTAGTCTGCTAGTCCCATCTTCTTGAAAGGGCAGGTGATGATGTCAATTCTCCTATTTTATCATCGATAAATGCCATGATATATTTCGTTCACTGCTTTTAATATTGGGAGACTGGGTTATTCAATATATATTTATTAAATTGATTAACGAGACTATAAATCAACAAGCTGGAATAGCTCAGTTGGCTAGAGCGTGTGGCTGTTAACCACAAGGTCGGAGGTTCGAGCCCTCCTTCTAGCGATGAAAGCAATTTTTTTTTTTCTTCAAGCCCACGCCAGCCCATACTTGCAACCTTTCCATCTACACGGCCCACGCTTGTTTCAGGGCCAGATCGTCTTAGGCTTCATGATCTGGGCTCTCCTCATCTTTGGGTTAAAAGTTCTGGTCGTGGGCTGTGAATTCTGGACCTTGCCTAACTGAAGTGTCTTCTGTCAGCCTTGGTCTTATCATTTAGTCCCCAACGCTGATTACAATCTCCAAGAAAATGACACAAGTAGAACTGGAGTTGGTAAGTCCTAGAGGAAGTCTTCAAATGCTTAGGTGGCCAATTTTGTCTCTCAAACATCGCATTCTATCATGTTTTATATCTTTTAGACCTCACTTTGTGGCTAAGAAAATGAGAAGTTAGGATAGGGTTTTCATGGCTGGTTTTGGTGTGATGTGTCTTTGAACGTCCTACATAAAACGTAAATTTCTTCCATTCATAATAAATGATGTCTTTTTGTGCAGATTGCAAAAGCAGTTATAATACACAAGTTTGCGCTTCGATCTAGTGTTTTATTCGAGTTGTTGATCACATTCTATAATTGCTCCTGGAATAACAATTGGAAAACAACTTTACTAGCATAGTATATATAATTTCTAATGCATGAATTAATACACAACATTAAAATAACTTCGTTCTGTCCTTTTGACATGGCATGATCTTAAAAGCTAAAAATGTAATTTTGGCTAAAACCATCTTCTTCTTATATAAGTGAGGTTTGATTTCTATACTTTATGCATTAAGTTAGTTAGGAGATTTGATAGGATTCTCAATTTGGTCAATTTCATGATACTGATAATTAGTAACACTTACACGGGTCCATTAACCGTGCACACTTAATACACACTTTTACAAAATCAAAACATTATAATAAAAAAAAAAATCAAGAAATATGTACATTACAAAATTGGACAAATGTGAAATGTGTACAAATAATTTCCGTTAAGTTAAGGAGCATGAGTGAAATACATATGGTCGGGCCGTGGCGCCACTTCTTTGTTTGTGAATGTAACCAAAAGAGTGGGATAACGAATGAATAGATCAGCAACCACCAAACCAATCTCGGACAACGACAAATCCAAATTTTATTTTGCAACCACCAAAATCTCACCCATATACCCACACAACACCCATACATTAACAAAGCGATAGAAAGAGCTTTACAGACAAGAAAGACAAACAAAGACATGGCAATGGCAATGGCGCTTCGCAGGCTTGCCTCATCCATTGACAAGCCGATTCGTCCTCTCTTCAATGGCGCTTCCCTCTATTACATGGTTCTTTCTCTTTATCTTTCTTTCTATTTTTAGTTAACATTTTTGTGTGCCTGAAATATTTCATTTCTTTCAACTTATTAACGTTCGGATTTTTGTTTCATAATTCATAGTCATCTTTGCCTAACGAGGCTGTGTACGAGAAGGACAAGAACCGCGTCACAGTAAGCTTTTTTCATTAATCTTCACGATAGGTTTACTTTCATTTCTATTTTTACATACAACGTGTTCATTGTATTTCATTTCCTACGTTGCTCTGTTTTAATATTACTACCTATCTCTCACTTCTTTAAAATAAAAAATACAGTGGCCGAAGCAATTGAATGCTCCGCTAGAAGATGTGGATCCCGAGATCGCAAACATTATAGAGCTCGAGAAAGCTAGACAATGGAAGGTACACTTGCTCATTCTCTGTTAATCTTTGGACATATTTGTTAGAATTATGGTTAAATGATTAAATTCACTATTTCCTAATCGCTTAAGCTCTTGGTACAACTGGTAATTTATCAATATTACGGTCGTACATTGTTAGTTTTGGATGGAATAATTGTTGCAAACAACTAATATATTTGAGGTTTAAACCGTCTATGTGTTGTGTGTACTTCATTTAAAAAGTTAACAAACTCAACTAAGCGGCATAGTTGTATTAGGTTTACTGAAAAATTTAAGAATTGAATTACATTTTCTTTTCTTTCATATTCTCTTTGATTGGTGAAGGATTACGGGTTTCTCTATAAAATGAATGTGTATTTATAATTTATTATGTAATTTTATATCTTATTGGAATTCACTATTGTGTTGGTAAAGGGGCTAGAACTCATACCCTCAGAGAACTTCACTTCTGTCTCTGTAATGGAAGCAGTTGGATCTATCATGACTAACAAATACAGTGAAGGATATCCTGGTGCTAGATACTATGGAGGAAATGAGTACGTTGAGTCTTCTTGAACTCTGTCTCGTGTTTGTCATCGATGTGATTGTGATTAGCATATTGTTGACCCCTTTAAATTTTTTGTTTTTAGACTGCCCGGTTAAATTTTGAGATTATAAGCATGGAATTCCCTCACATTTCAGGTACATTGACATGGCAGAAACCTTATGCCAGAAGCGTGCTCTGGAAGCATTTCGGTTGGATCCAGCAAAATGGGGAGGTAAATATGTGTTACATTTCTATGGCAACAAGCTTCCATCTAAATTTTACATTTTTTTTTCCTTTTCTTTCTATCTTTTGTTTGTAGGTGGCTGTTAATACTTGCTGAAAGCACATACATGTGATATTTGTCTCAAATTTACCTTCGTTTACTAGAGCTTATTTCTAGCTTATGTACAACATTTTAAACGTTTACTTTTTCTAGGTACCTTCCAGCTTGTTTTTTAAACCTAATGAGGCAATGAAAATAAGCTCTCCCAAATGAACACCAATCAAATAAGTGGTTAGCTATAACTATGTTTAGGGATGGCATCCAACAGGAAATAACTAGTTCTAATGACTCATGGACATAATAAGAAGTAACTACTTACTTCTAAATCTCAGTTTTGGTGGCAAATGGAGGTGGGTTGTCTGGATGGTTGCTTAACAAAGAAGTTTAATGGCTTGACTTTTCTTTGGATGTGATGGCTAACAAGCTTTCCTAAATTTAGTATCACCTTTGACATTGCAGTGAACGTGCAACCTCTATCTGGCTCTCCATCCAATTTTCAAGTTTACACAGCATTGTTAAAACCTCATGATCGAATCATGGCACTTGATCTTCCTCATGGTGGGCATCTTTCCCATGGCTATCAGGTATTTACAGCTTTCATATAAATAAAATTAGATTTTATCTCCTTTTAAGATCAATAGGCATCATTTCTACTTCCAAACTTTTTTTTTTTTTTAACTGGGAAGTCGTCATAGCAGTGTGACATTCAGTGATCATAAAATTTAATCTAGTGGAGTTTTGAACTTTGAAGTGGATTTAGTCTATTGTCTTGTAACAAATTTTGACTAACTCTCCTTGTTTATGATGCTATTTTTGGGTTGTCTCATATGGACCTTGAATTATTTCTTTTGCTGTTGTGCAGACTGACACCAAAAAGATATCTGCAGTCTCTATATTTTTTGAGACAATGCCATACAGATTGAATGAGAGCACTGGCTATATTGACTATGACCAGGTAACTTTGCAGCTCAACTCCCTTATTTATTTACAAATCCCCCTTATCTATGTGTAAGTATAAATTTTGTGTGACATGAAAAGATGTGAATTGCAGTTGGAGAAAAGTGCCACACTCTTCAGGCCAAAGTTGATAGTAGCTGGTGCTAGTGCTTATGCACGTCTGTATGATTATGCACGTATTCGCAAGGTAATAGATTGATCTCTAGCAATAAATTATCATGCATTAGTGTTATGGTTTTTAGCTGATGTGATTATCTTGAGAATCCAAAGATCACATTTGTTTACTATTTGACAGGTATGTGACAAACAGAAAGCTATATTGTTAGCAGATATGGCACACATTAGTGGACTGGTGGCAGCTGGTGTCATCCCATCGCCTTTTGAGTATGCGGATGTAGTGACTACCACAACTCACAAGTCACTTCGTGGGCCACGTGGAGCCATGATTTTCTTCAGGAAGGGGGTAAAAGAGATTAACAAACAAGGGAAAGAGGTTTGTTTGATCTTCCCATGTCAACTCCAGTTTTACTTATTATAATATACATATTCCCTTAATATTGAGATAAATTGTATGAACAAGATCAAAAGTTTATACTTTTTTCTGTTCCTGAAGGTATTATATGATTATGAAGACAAAATAAATCAGGCTGTATTTCCTGGACTTCAAGGTGGCCCACATAACCACACAATTACTGGTTTAGCAGTTGCACTGAAACAGGTTGGCAGCTAATGAGATTGTCATCATTTAATTATTTCCATTGTCGTAACTCTTGTTCCAATTATTTGTGGCAGAAAGGAATCCACACCACTTACTATTTTGGTTAGAATTGGGTTTTTTTGGGTTGAATTGTGACCACACCCCGAAAATAGGTTGTTTCATAGTATGCATACTACAGTAGACATTAAATTGGTTTTGAAGTTCGAAGTGCTCAACAAAGTGATAGATTTGTGCTAGTATTTTTTCTTCTTCCTTTTTTGGCAGATTCCGAATGGTACTAGGTATGTAATGTATGATGTATTTATTGTTTAATGGAGCAGTTGATACTTGATACACGCTGGTCACAGAGGCATTATTGCATGAATAGAGTTTTGCCTGAAGCTCTAGTACATTTTGTGAGATTCACAGAATGAGATTGGGAGTGCCAAATTGGTTGAAAAAAATAAGAATAGTTTAAAAGACATCCATAGAAGGCAATTCTAGCTTGTCCTTCACTCCGGCTCTTTTCAATTCTTTCAAAATCACGCTCTTCTTATTTTATTAATCTTGTTTGGATGCAGGCTACAACTCCAGAATACAAAGCTTATCAAGAGCAAGTTCTCAGTAATTGCTCAAAATTTGCACAGGTATAAGATTTATGAGATATACCGAAACCTATGCTTGAGTCAAAAGTTTTTGTAAATACAACTTTGCCTTGTTGACTTACATTGGAATTCTAATCAATATGATGTTCTCTCATCAATATATGGGTTTAATTAATTTGCTTCTATTATTTTAAATGTTGAAATTTTGCAGTCTCTGGCTGAGAAGGGCTATGAACTTGTTTCTGGTGGTACTGAGAACCACCTAGTTTTGGTGAATTTGAAGAATAAGGTAACCAAGACAATCTTTTCTTTTCTTTTCTTTTTAATCTCTTGACTTTTCTAGAGAAGCTTCGATGCTAAAATTTGTGTCTGTTGAAATCATCCAACTATACCAATTAGTTGTGCTTTATATTAATCAACTTTGAAATTAATCTGCTACTGAATTCTGGTTAAAAGGCAATACCCAGTGTACTGGTAGAAATAATGCATTAGAGATGTCAGCTCTCTCTGATAGAGGTAGGATGAGTAATTAACACATCTGTTATTAAATTCTCTTTGTACAGGGTATTGATGGCTCCAGAGTTGAAAAGATCTTGGAAGCTGTTCACATTGCAGCCAACAAAAATACTGTTCCTGGAGACGTATCTGCCATGGTTCCTGGTGGCATCAGGATGGGTAAAGGCTTTTCATTGATCAGATTGTACTTCTGTAATTTTCTTTTAGTAGTTTAACCTGATGAATGCTTGTGCACTTCAGGAACCCCGGCTCTTACTTCTAGGGGATTTATTGAGGAGGATTTTGCTAAGGTAGCAGAATTCTTTGATGCTGCTGTGAAGTTGGCAGTGAAGATCAAGGCAGAGACCAAAGGTATCTTCGATATTTAAATTTCATGCTCCCTGGTCTAGTGTTTGTCTGATCATCACTCATATCGACATGTACACATGCTTGTTTGTGTAATGGTTGGTGGGCAGAAAATCCAGGTGCTTGAATCCTGCTAATATAAGGTTAATTGTGATTTGTAAACCAGGAACAAAGCTAAAGGACTTCTTGGCCACAATCCAGTCTGCTTCTCACTTCCAATCTGAGATCACAAAGCTCCGCCATGAGGTTGAGGCATATGCAAAGCAATTTCCTACAATAGGGTTTGAGAAAGAAACCATGAAGTACAAGAACTGAGAAAGAAATCATGTTGTGTAAGGTACTTATCACCTGATTATCATTGGGTTCTTGCATTGGTGCTGATGAGGCCAATTTGATATGGGTTAAATCTTTTTATTTTATTTTTTTTATTAAGATTATTCTAGCAAGAACAAAATGGTAGAATTTCAAAGAATGTAATATTAGTCTATTAGACAATCTTGATTGATGATTAAGAGACTGAAAACTTGACCTCCTATGGGATACACATAATCTTAATTGCAGCAAGGGGCACAGTCTTATGTTCATGATTGTTTATTTTCTCCATGGGAATTGTCCATAGAAGTGTTGTGACATGCAGAGAAGAACAATGGAGAGTTGTTGATAGGAATCCCTTTGGAAAATGTTCATCCTAATGTGAAATATGTCCTTGGGCTTCATAGCACCATTGATAATATAAAATGAAAAGGTAATTATGACGTTATTTATTTGATCCAAAGAAAGAATGATCTATGCGGGTGTTCTGCATGTTAGAGAGCTAATGTATACCACATATTTCAAGATTATCTACACCTTTGTTGTGTATTTGTTTAATTTCCTTTTGATTGTTACTTATGCAGTAGGTGGCAGATCACTTTCTGTTTATGTATACTTTCATTGATGCTCTAATCTTTCTTTTTCAGGGAACAGGCACTATAAGCAAAAATCAAGTGAGTTTTCCCAGTTGACAAATGGGACAAGGGAAGGACCATATGTCAAGGATGTGTATTTAGAGCCTTATTGTATAAATACATCAAACCTTGATCTGAATATTTATGAGGTGTATATAAACATATTAACCGAGTCTTTGCAATGCTACAAACTTGCCTTGATCTGAAATGCAGCTACTTCTTTATCCCTATGATGTTAGCAAGGCAGACACTGATATGCTCTTTTACAATTGAAAATTTGCCCTCTCAACAGAACATTAAGTGATATTTCTAGTTGTTAAATTAACATAAAATCACCTCAACAAATCCTCTTGGTATTCCTGCAACTGTTGTCACCAATTAAAGTTTTTTGTCATCAAATAATGGACTTAGGCTTGACTCCTACCTACATATAAAAGACTCATTAATGTCTTAGCCAAATACAACCCAAATGGATACCTCAACTGGTCCGGCCTTGGGTGTACTCCCCAATGGTCACTAGTTCGAGCAAAGTTGTATATACCGTTCCATTCTAGCCGGAACGGCCTGAAAATCTCGTATCGGTGTGCAAATCGAAACAAGAAACCCCCTTGTTCCACCTCGGAAAAAATTTCGGCCCATTTCGGCAAGTTTCGGTCATTCCGGCCAATTTCGACCGGTATGGGCATTTCGACCGGTTTACTTTTTAGGGGAAACTGAGCTCACTGCAGCGGTCTAGCTCGCCTACAGTTCCCCCACATCTCCGACTAGCTCGCCTCCAGCTCCTCCCTCGTCGTCCCCGGCCAATTCCTCATCTTCCAAACTGCTTCTCAAAGTTTACTTCCATGGTGGAGGCTTCATCCTTTATAGTGCATCCTCAACAATTTTCCATGATTTATGCACAAACATTGTTGCCAATATCCATGTCTTTCTTTTTACCAAACTTGAAGGAAGATTCTTTGGTCATGGGACTTTGGACATAGAGTTTAAAGAAAAAAGAAATTTCCTTGGGTGAAGATGGAGAAGGAAAGAAGAAAGAGAAGGAAGTGATTGGTTGGTTAAAAGTAGGGGTGAGTTGTCATTTTTCTATTGGTGGAGAAGATTTAATTAGGATAGGGGTGTACAGTGAACTTTTAGTTTACTACACTATGGGCAATTTGGTCACTTCAAATTTTTTTTAAAACCCCTGCTAATGTGTGTCCCCCCCATGTGTCACGTGTTGAGCATGTGGTTTTTTAATTTTGGATGAATTTTATACTTTTGGTTTATTTATTTATTTATTATCTTAAGTGGTATTTCTTTAGGTTTCATATTTCTATTATTTATTATTCAAAATACAAGTGTAAGCTTATTATTATTATTAATATTAAGATTGATATGTGCTTATAATTTGAAAGATTCCTAACTAACAAATTATAAATTTTGATAAATAAATGTATAGAGGAGTAAATCAATATATATATATATATTTGCGGTAAACCCAAAACGGAACGCCGGTATTGACTGGTACCGAAATATCCCATTCCAATGGCTAAACTGAAACGGGTGCCAAAACGGTATATACAACTTTGAGTTCGAGTCCCCTTAGGGTCACCTACCCAAGGTAAAGCCTTGCTCCTATCGTGGTATATGTTCTAATAAGGTATTGTGTGTCCCCTTGAGATTAGTTGAGGTGCGCATATCTACGAAACACTGGCCCAGACACCCAAGGTTATAAAAAAATAAATAAATAAATAAAAATGTCTTAACCTAATACTAAAAAACATTAGTCAAGAGTTTTGTAGTTTAGTAGTATTGCCTACTTTCCTTTATAAGAAAAGTCATAGTTCAAATTCATCATAACTCCCTTGTAACTATGAAAAATAAATTGGATAAATTACATTGACACCCCCTTCTTTTGAGAAAACTAAACTCGCTACATCTTAGTTTGGGAAAATAACACTTCACTCCCAAATTTGTAAAATAATTAGACTAAAATCAACTTTTGACCCTCTAACTTAGGGGGTGTTTTCATTTTGGCCCCCTAACTTCAAAAATTTTCATTTTAGCCCTCTAACTCTTTTTATTTTTCAAATTGCACCTTCCATTAAAGCTCCGTTAGAAACCCTCCGTTAAGTGCTCAATTGGACAGATGACATGTCATATGATGTGACAAATTTTGACATGTCATTAAAAATAAAAAAAATAAAAAAATAAAAAAATTTACATATGAAAGCAGCTAAACCCGCACCTGCTGCCTCCTTTACCTGCTGCCTTCTTCGATTTCTTTCTTTTTTTTTTTTTTTTTTTTTCATTGATACCTCCTGCTGCTGCCGCCGATCACCACCTCGCCACCTCCTCTCCACCCCACTGCTAAGGCACTCAATATCTCACCCTACATTTTCTTCTCGTCAAATGCTTTGGCTTTGTCTTTGGTTTTGCATTTCCCAAAGCTGGACGAGACAGTTTCATGTGAGTTTAGAGATTTACCAGAGCCATTGAAACTTCCTGGCTGCATACCTATTCACGGTAGAGATCTTTTAGACCCGATTCAAGATCGTACAAGTGACTTGTACAAAATATTTCTTCACTACGCAAAACGGTTGCGTTTAGCTGAGGGTGTTATGCTTAATACCTTCACGGAATTGGAAGCAAGTGCTATAAAAGGTTTGGAAGAAGAGGCAGAAGTTGGAAATCTCCCACTTTTTCCAATTGGACCCATCATCCAAAGTGGGTTAAGTAATCAACTTGACGTGTCAAATTTTTTTTTTTAATGACGTGTAAATTTTTTTGATATGTAATTTTTTTTTTTAATGACGTGTCAAAATTTGTCACGTCATATAACATGTCATCTATCCAACTGGACACTTAACGGAGGGTTTCTAACGGAGTTTAACGGAAATGTGCAATTTGAAAAATAGAAAGAGTTAAGGGGCTAAAATGAAAATTTTTGAAGTTAGGGGGCCAAAATGAAAACACCCCCTAAGTTAGAGGGCCAAAAGTTAACTTTAGTCAAATAATTAACACTCCACCCTCTTTTTATTTTATTTTATTTTTTTTGTTTATTCTTATTAATGTTTTTAACCAATGCCTAACTAACCAAAGTTAAAAATAAAAATTATATTCCAATTATTTTAAGTTTAAGTGGAGAATATTCTTTTAAAAATTAGGGAAAAAGGGGCTGAGTATCATTTCCCCAAACTAGGGTTTATCGAGTCTAGTTTCCTCAAAATAAGGGGGTGTCAGTGTAATTTACCCAAAATAAATGTACTAAAAAAAAATTCAGGAATGATTTTCATAAGTTTGAAATCTTATTGGTTTATGAATTTTGTTAACGGCTGTCCTTATAGTAATGGTTAAGGAGCATTAAATGCTTACACTTTACGAGAAATAATAAATTTTTAAGGATTTTGTTAACCAGTACCCTTAAGACAATGATTAAAAAGTATTAAATGATTACACTTTACGGGAAATAACAAACTTTTAATATTAAAATAATAAATAGAAAGACTAAAATACCCTTAAAAGTTTATTTTGTATTATTTTAATATTAAAATTTTACTACTTCCTATAAAGTGAAAGCATTAAATACTTCATTAATCATTGCCCTAAGGGCACTCGTTAATAAGACTCAATTTTTAATATTAAAATAATAAATAAAAAGACTAAAGTACCCTTAAAGGTTGTTTTTTATTATTTTAATATTAAAATTTAATTACTTCCTATAAAGTAGAAGCATTAAATGCTTCCTAAATTATTATCCTAAAGATACTCGTTAACAGGAACCTTGGCTATTTTATATATAAACCCTAAAGCAATGCCTTGAAAAAAAAAATTCAAACTTATATTTAAACCGACCTAAAGCAATGCCTTGAAAAAAAATTCAAACTTACATTTAAACCGACCTAAAGCAATGCCTTGAAAAAAAAAAAAAACTTATATTTAAACCGACCTAAAGCAATGCCTTGGAAAAAAAGGAATTCAAACTTATATTTAAACCCAACGCCCAACGGTTAGACTAGGAAGAAAAAACAGGTGAGGAGCTAAGCAGAATCTCTCAGAAACCAGAAACCAGAGTCTATCGGCCTCATCAATTCACCGTTGGCAACCTTCATAATCAGAAACCAAAAACAACATTGATCCAACAATTGGTAGTGTAATGGAGAGGCGGGCACCATTGGAGAAGGAGGAATTGGTGGGTGGTGCTGTTGTTGAGGTCTTGTACGGCTTTTCTTGGAAAGGTGCAATAGTCTTGCGTCAATCTCACGTTGACGATGACGATGACGATGATATTAACGAAGAAGAAAGTTTCTGGGTTCGGTTAATTGGAATTGGGGTTGGGGAGTATCTGAAGCTTAAGGATGTGAAGGTTCCTACATCCCTTATGAGGAGGCCAGAGCCAGTTCAGTTCCAAGCCCAAGAAGAAAAGATGGATGGTATTGGTGGGATTTATGCAGGAAGAAGAAGAGTGGCAAAGAGAACAATGCCATGGGATAGTGATCATGATTGTTTTCCTTCTCCGCTTAAAAAATCAAAACCCAAAGCTGAGAGTGAGATTCATGAGGAGGAACCTGAACCACTAATGTCGGTGGCTGATGATGAATGTGAGATTGAGATTGAGGAGGATCCCTGGGAACCACTTATGTCCATGGCTGATGATTATGAGGAAGATCCATCTGAGGAAGAAACCCAAAGCTCTATGGGTAGTTGTCCTTCTACGGGACTAATTTTGAATGTGACACAGTACCATGGCGATGGCGGCACTGATGAGACTAGCGATGCCGAGTCTTGTTGCGGACCATATCAGTATGAAGAAGAAGAAGAAGAAGACCCGTATTAGTATTTTTTATTTTGTTTCTCTCTCTTGTAAATTGTAATTACTCTCTCTCAAGAGATAACACTACTAATATTAGTATTGTCTTGTTTTTTTTTTATGAGAATAGTATTGTCTTGTTTAGGTTTTTCAAGTCAAGAAACACTACATTGGAAATTGGAGCAGCAAAGGTTCTATATTTTGTGGATACAAGATTTTCTTACAATTCTAAATCTAATATTCTCCTTCAACTTCATTGATTAATTTTGTGGATGTACTATTTTCTTGCTTATTCGCATTATTATTCTACTCTAACAAACAATGGATTGGATGGCTGATAAAACAAGGGACATACTAATTTAGGTGTGGTTGTTCTGTTGATAATCTTGTAGAGCTTGTTCTCACTCTTTTTTTTTTGATGAGTTTGTTCTCACTTTTTTTATTACTGCTAACTTCATTCCCTATGCTTCCTGTTGTTAATCACGATGTAATTCTTGTACTATATATACTTAGTGCACATTCCAACCTACAAGCGAAACTCCCAGCTAACAGAAAATCCTAATGTAAAGAAAGGGTAAATGCTAAATAGGCTTTGAAAATAAATTACACATGCATCGCTTCCCCAACTCCAGGTTAATCCCCAGAAAACTTACACTCTCACTCCGTCAACTCAATGCAAGGTCCGGTAGTCGTTTCCATCCCAAGACCCACAACGACGACAACATTCGTAGAAGAGAGGAGAATCAAGAGGCGCCTTTACATTTATACAAGAGCAAGAGCCAGCACATCCTCACCAACCCAAGATCATATGATATTAAATCATGTTGTGTAAGGTACTTACCACCTGATTATCATTGGAGTCTTGCATTGGTGCTGATGAGGCCAATTTGTTATGGTTTAAATCTTTTATTTTTATTTTTTTTATTTTTTATTAAGATTATTCTAGCAAGAAAAAAATGGTAGAATTTCAAAGAATGTAATATTAGTCTGTTAGACAATCTTGATTGACGATTAAGAGACTGAAAACTTGACCTCCTATGGGATACACATGATCTTAATTGCAGCAAGGGGCACAGTCTTATGTTCATGATTGTTTTATTTTCTCCTTGGGAATTGTCCATAGAAGTGTTGTGACATGCAGGGGGCAAAGCCAGAAAAAAAAAATTAGGATGGGCTAATTGCAAAAAAAGAAATTTTAACTGGGCTAATTAGGGTAATTTTTTTTTTTTTTTTTTTTAAATATAGGTAAAAAAATTTTAAAAAAATAAAAACTTCTTATTGCAGAGAAGAACAATGGAGAGTTGTTGATAGGAATCCCTTTGGAAAATGTTCATCCTAATGTGAAATATGTCCTTGGGCTTCATAGCACCATTGATAATATAAAATGAAAAGGTAATTATGACGTTATTTATTTGATCCAAAGAAAGAATGATCTATGCAGGTGTTCTGCATGTTAGAGAGCTAATGTATACCACATATTTCAAGATTATCTACACCTTTGTTGTGTCTTTGTTTAATTTCCTTTTGATTGTTACTTATGCAGTAGGGGGCAGATCACTTTCTGTTTATGTATACTTTCATTGATGCTCTAATCTTTCTTTTTCAGGGAACAGGCACTATAAGCAAAAATCAAGTGAGTTTTCCTAGTTGACAAAGGGGACAAAGGGAAGGACCATATGTCAAGGATGTGTATTTAGAGCCTTATTGTATAAATCCATCAAACCTTGATCTGAATATTTATGAGGTGTATATAAACATTGTTGACGTGTGTATAGCTAAGGATTATTTGACTTTTGTATTAGCTGTTAATTAGTAATTACATTAGCTGTATTAGTTAATTGTAATTATTTTCTTTTTCTGTATTCCCTTGTATAGCTTTATATATCTTCATATTGGAGAAGAATAAAAAGATCAGCTCTATTTTAACATGGTATCAGAGCATTGATCCAATAATATTACCCTATTTTTTCCAATGACTTTTACCCTAATATACTTATAAGTTTTTCCGCTGCCACCGTCGCTGGAAGCTACTCAGCCATCGCTGCTGCTGTTCCAACCATCACTACTGCTAGTCTAGCCACCACTGCTGCTAATTACTACTATTCTTCCCATTATTTTTCAATATGGGGGATGCTACCCCTTCCCTTACTACTGTGAGTATACAACAAGACAACATGTCTCTACAAATCACTCCAGAAAAATTGAATGGCTCGAATTATTCCACATGGTCTCAAAGTGTGGAGATATATATCACAGGAAGAGGAAAAGTGCAGTATTTAATTGGAAAAAAACCCAAACCAGTTGAAACAGATGCTGCTTACCCTAAATGGGTGGAGGAGAATGCCATGGTTAAATCTTGGCTTCTTAATTCAATGACTTCTAATGTTAGGGCAGTTTTTTTTCGTCTCCCTACTGCTCATGATGTTTGGGATGCAGTTTCTCAAACCTATTTTGTTGGCAAGGATGCTTCACAAATGTATGAACTTCGATGTTGAGCTCATGAGAGACGCCAAAATGGTAAGTCTTTGGCTGATTACTATGGTGCTCTTCAACTTATTTAGCAGGAATTGGACTACCTTAGTCCGAGTGCAATGACGTGCTTAGCAAATGCTGCTGTCCAGAAAAAAGAGATTGAGGAGGATTGTTTATATGATTTTTTGGCTGGTCTTGATCCTAGTTTGGACCAAGTCCGGAGTCAAATGTTGGCTCAGGATCCTCTTTCTAGTGTTCGTAATGCTTTTGTCTTTGTATGCCGTGAAGAGCTTCGTCAGGCTACTATGATGGATGTAAAATTTCATGATGGGTCTGCTATGGTAGCTAGTGCTTCTTGTCGGCCTCTACCGATGGTCTCAAATATGACTTTCGGTAATTCTTGACCTCCATCAGTATCTCATGGGTCCAAAATTTCTGGCAATAGGAAGTGCACCTATTGTAACGGTACCAATCATATCCGAGAAACATGCTTTAAATTGAATGGATATCCAAAATGGTTTGTTCAGAAGAAGGGAACTCAAACAAAGGGGAATAATTTTGGACCCCAGGCTCATCACATCTCTACAGGCTCTCAGGCTTCTATTCCTTCTCAGGTAAATCAATCTGCTCAACAGGTTTCTTTGGCTAATGCTTCTACTTCATCAGGCAACACAGGTAATTTTGGATTCACTGAGAGTACAACTTCTGTTCCTTATAATAAACCTTGGATCATTGATTCAGGGGCTTCAGAACATATGACCAATGACTCAAAACTATTTTCGCTTTATACTATTACACCTAGAAATACTGTTAAGGTTGCCAACGGTCTTTCTACCCCAGTTCTTGGGGCTGGCTCTATTCCTTTATCATCATCTTTGTCTCTTTCATCAGTTCTACATGTTCCTAGTCTCTCTAATAATTTAATGTCAATCAGCCAAATTACTAAACATCTTAATTGTTGTGCAATCTTCTTCTCTACTCATTGTCTTTTTCAGGATATTCTTACGAAGAAGCTGATTGGTCTTGGTAGAGAACGTGGGGGACTATATTACTTGGATTTGAAAGAAGCACCTATGTTAGAGGCTAGCCATGTGTATCAAGTGGGAACAGAAAAGTCTAAGGCTAGGGAGAAGATTTGGTTATGGCATAGGAGATTAGGAATCCTTCATTTCAATATTTGCAACATCTTTTTCCATCTTTGTTTTCTAAAGTCAATGTTTCTAAATTTCATTGTGAACCTTGCATTTATGCAAAGAATCATCGTGTTTCATTTCCTTTAAGTTTCAATAAAAGTGATGTTCCTTTCTCTTTAATTCATACTGATGTTTGGGGTCTATCTCCAATTCCTACATATACTGGTGTTCAATGGTTTGTTTTGTTTATTAATGATTGCACACGGGTATCTTGGGTATATTTGATGAAAACTAAAAGTGATGTCTTTCCTATCTTCCAAATTTTTCATCAAATGATTCGTACCCAATTTAATGCTCAGGTGCAAGTTGTCAAGTCTGATAACCGGAGGGAGTACCTAAAAAAGGGTTTCAATGCCTATTTTCAACAAAATGGCATCATTCACCAAACTTCTTGTGTAACTACCCCTCAACAGAATGGTATAGCCGAGCGTAAAAATCGTCACCTCCTGGAAGTGGCTCGATCTTTATGCTTTGCTATGCATGTCCCAAAACGTTTTTGGGGTGATGCCATCCTCACAGCTGCATTTCTTATAAATCGTATGCCATCTCGTGTCCTCCACCAGTTCAAAACCCCTCTCCATACTCTATCTCAACATCATTCTCTTCCTTCTCTTCTCAATATCCCACCAAAAGTTTTTGGGTGTACTTGTTATATTCATGTTCATCAACATTAACGTGGTAAGATGGATCCCCTTGCCCGTAAGTGTCTTTTTGTGGGTTATTCTGCTACTCAGAAAGGGTACAAGTGTTATCATCCCCCTTCTGGAAAAGTGTTTGTATCTATGGATGTTACCTTCCTTGAACAAGAAGCTTATTTTCCAAGGGGAGCTTTTGACACTTCTCTTCAGGGGGAGATTGGAAGTAAGGAAGAAGAGAAGTTGTCTTAGGATGAAATGACAATACCAATTGTGTCCAGAGTGGAGATCACTCCACCAACTCCATCTAAATTACCTGAAGAAAGGGAATTGAGAGTATATGCAATAAGGAAGAAAAACCAGGATCAAGATGCTCTTCAGGACAGTCAGACAGACCCCACTCTTGAACAAGACCAATTAGTTGCTTCCCCTGAGAATATCGAACCTGAGGTAATTCCTGAACTTTTTCCCCAATTGATACTCGAATAAAGTCTAGTGTTTCTATAGATTCTATTGATCCAGTGGATGATTTACCTATTGCTTTGAGGAGACAGTCCCGTACTTGTCAGTCAAAATATAAATATCCCATTTCGAACTATGTATCATCTCATCGTTTATCTGATTCCTATATAGCTTTTGTAAACCATTTGTCTTCTGTATCCACCCCTGATAATTTATAGAATGCTCTTGGTAATCCAAAGTGGAAAAGTGTTATGGTTGAGGAAATGGAAGCACTCCAAAAGAACTCTACTTGGGATTTGGTTGAACTACCTGAAGGTAAGAAGACTGTGGGTTGCAAATGGGTTTTCACGGTGAAGCATAAAGCTGATGGATCTGTGGAAAGGTATAAGGCTCGGTTGGTAGCCAAGGGTTATACACAAACCTATGGAATTGACTATCATGAGACTTTTGCACCTGTGGCTAAGATTAATACTATTCGGGTTTTTCTATCTTTAGCTGCAAATCTGGATTGGCCCTTGCAGCAATTTGATGTGAAGAATGCCTTTTTGCATGGGGAATTGGAGGAAGAAGTATATATGGATCTTCTTCCTGGTTTTACTACGGCCTCTGATGTTAGAAAGGTTTGTAAGTTGAACAAATCTTTATATGGGCTGAAACAATCTCCACGAGCATGGTTTGGCAAGTTCAGTCAATCTATGAAGAATTATGGGTTCAAACAAAGTCAAGCTGATCATACTCTGTTCCTTAAATGTGATAGAGGTAAACTTACAGCTTTGATTGTATATATTGATGATATGGTAGTTACAGGTAATGATGAAGAAGGAATTAGAAGGCTGCGAGATTATCTTGCAAAAGAGTTTGAGATGAAGGACTTGGGTGCACTAAGGTATTTTTTGGGCATTGAGGTTGCTCGATCTAGGCATGGTATTTTTCTGTCTCAACGAAAGTACGTTTTGGACCTATTAACCGAAACTGGAATGCTAGCTCTCCAACCTATTGATACTCCTATTGAGCAGAATCACAAATTGGGGGATGATCGTGTTGATCAGGTTCCAACTAACAAGGAGAGGTACCAAAGGTTAGTTAGGAGATTGATTTACTTGTCTCACACACGACCTGACTTGGCTTATGCTGTAAGTGTGGTGAGTCAGTTTATGCATTCACCTAATGAAGTCCATATGAATGCTGTTCATCGAATTCTAAGGTATCTGAAATTCGCACCTGGTAAGGGTTTAATGTTTTCTAAACATGGTCATCTAGAGGTTGAGGGATATACAGATGCTGATTGGGAGGGATCAATTACTGATCAGAAGTCTACTTCTGGATACTTTACATTTGTTGGAGGAAACTTAATCACATGGCGTAGCAAGAAACAAAATGTTGTGGCTAGGTCGAGTGCAGAGGCAGAATATAGAGCCATGTCGCATGGTGTTTGTGAGTTGTTGTGGTTAAGGATCTTGATAGGGGAATTGGGTTTCAATCTTGAGAAACCAGTAAATCTTTACTGTGACAACAAGGCTGCTATCAGTATTGCACATAATCCAGTTCAACATGATCGTACTAAACATGTTGAAGTGGATAGACACTTCATCAAGGAGAAGCTGACTGATGGGATTATTAGTGTGCCTTTTGTAAAATCTGAGGATCAATTAGTAGATATCTTGACAAAGGCAGTATCAAGTCGAGTTTTATATTCCACACTTGTCAAGTTGGGCATCCGAGATATCTATGCACCAACTTGAGTGGGAGTGTTGATGTGTGTATAGCTAGGAATTATTTGACTTTTGTATTAGCTATTAATTAGTAATTACATTAGCTGTATTAGTTAATTGTAATTATTTTCCTTTTCTGTATTCCTTTGTATAGCTTTATATACCTCCATATTGGAGAAGAATAAAAAGATCAGCTCTATTTTAACAAACATATTAACCGAGTCTTTGCAATGCTACAAACTTGCCTTGATCTGAAATGCAGCTACTTCTTTATCCCTATGATGTTAGCAAGGCAGACACTGATATGCTCTTTTACAATTGAAAGTTTGCCCTCCCAACAGAACATTAAGTGATATTTCTAGTTGTTAAATTGACATATAATCACCTCAACAAATCCTTTTGGTATTCCTGCAACTGTTGTCACCTCTGTTATTAAAATCCCGATTTGAATCAACATTATGAAAAAGATTCAAATCTTAACTAAATCTTAAAGGTGGTAGAATCTTAATAGAATCCCGATTTTCTTCCGATTCTATACGATTCTACTGCACAAGGTTCTATTCAGGTTTTTTGGGTTTTTTTTTTTTTTTTTTTGGGCCTCAAATGAGAATTTGGCTTATGTTGGGCTAATTTTTAGTATGTTAGTAGCCCAAATACTGAATAGCCTATTAAATAAAAAACAAAGCAAACCCTAATCCCCTAAAACAGAAGTGGAGAGAATCGAGAGAGTAAGAGACTGAGAGTGTGAGACTCTGAGACTGAGAGAGTGCCGTCTCTACTATCGCAAGTTGCAACCAAGTTTGTTCCCTCTCTTCTATTTTCTCTATTTGGCCTTCGCATGAATTCTCTCTTGATTCATTTTTAATTTGGTACTGAGCAGTGAGCACTGAGCCACTAACTATTGAGTCGAATTGATACACTGTCAATTGCTACTCATTTTTCATATCAGTGTAATTAATGGGTTTTTTTAATTAGCAATGTTATTGTTTATGGTGTTTTGTTAATTTCTAGCCCTGTTTCTCTTTCCAGTAACAATGTCTTCAGATGATGTTTGTCATGTGCAACTTGAAGATGATAAATAAACCAACAAAAAAAGCAACTTGAACCACTCAAGTTTCTTTGGAGGACATCTCTTCAGATGATGAGTGGATAGCTACAGAAGAGAGTCCAAATGAACCAAATGAAGAATGGCCAAGTGTCTTTCATAGGGATGCTCAAGAGGAAGATGAAAATGGTAAGTGGGTTTTAAATCTTGTGAGTTATGACTTATGACTTCCTTATTAGATCTTTATAAAATTTTGAATACAATTTGTTTTTGTTCTTTTTTGCTACGTGATAAAGATAAAGAAATTCATAATCTTAGTGATTGTGAACTTGAAAATGAATTAAGAGATTTTGATGATCTTCTCATGGATGATTTAAATGGAAGCAACGACATGGATGAAAATCTTGTTTATGGTGAAGGTCTCCCATTAGAGGACAACATTCATCAAATTAATGATGATCTTGGTTTTTAGATCTTGGTTATTCACATTGAACAATAAGTAATGTGTTACTTTTGTCACAAAACCACCATTGTGGAAAATGGTTGGGAAATATTTTGATTTATGTAATGTTATTATTTAGAACATTATGTATGTTTGTGGTTATGTGGTAATAAAATTTGGAACTTGAAAGTTTGAAGTTTGAAAAATGTCATTTGGTATTTAGTAGTTGATGACTTATTGCATTTTATAAGTTTTATGCCAAAACTTATTTATTTTTCAATGATTCTTTAACCTATGTTATGAATTATAATTATTTACATATTTTTTATTTACGGAAAGCAGAATCTTACGATTTACGATTCAAATCTATGATTCGATTTGCGAAACCCTCCCAATGATTCAAGGTAGAATCCTGATTTTAATAACTACTAGTCGTGGGATTCACGCAATGCGCGGATTTTTTTTCATATGAGAAAAGCAATAGTCCGCCTTAATAATTCTTCCTCAAATTTAGATATCTACCAAATATTATTTGTGTCTTTAATGTTTTGTTAAAGTGACTATTAATATATGGTTATGTTTTATTGAAATCGTTTAATTTTGATTTCTCAACTACTTAAGTGGATATCTTTAATGGATTATTTTAATATTTTAAATGAAAGAGTGGATAAACTTAAAATTTTAATATTTTATATATATATATATATATATATATATATATATATATATATATATATATATATATATATATATATATATATATATTACGTAGATATTAAAAATTACAACTCCAATAAAAAAGCAATGGGCTATAAAGAGTGAATTATTCAGATACATTATAAAGCATTCTAATTCAAGACATAACATAAGGTTACATTAAATCCTACCATAATTTATTTGCTAATTTATAAATTTCCAAGTTGATTGAACACATCTTGCACTTGACATATAATTCATCATTTCCATAAGGGTATGGAAAATCACGGTCCCAACGACCAACTCCCTTCTTATTGCATTCTTGTTTGTTGGATAGACGGAATTTTTTTGTTCCTAAAGTAGTATGACGAAGGATCCTTCGACAATTTTGTAGTAGATGCTTTCCATTTGGTTGGTTAAGTATTGATAAGAGTAGTTGTTTTCCATTGTCGTTAAATTTGCCTATTAATGCATGCTAATCCATATTGTGTGTTTGTTTCTCTTTTGCTTCATGTAGCATTTGTTTCCCCATTGTAGTTTTTTCAAGTAAGAAGTAATTGAAAGCTCCAATAACAAACTTTGCTTGTGTATTACCAGCCAAGAAACAGTCGTGAAGTAGTATGAGTTCATCATTTCTTAAGAATACTGGGTGTTGCATGAGTTCGTCCAATTTGATATTTTTAAGTACAAATTGTTTTTTTGTAAGACAATTGTAGTTTTTGCAGCTGTACATTAAAAAATAAAATCCAAATGACATTACATTGATGTATAAATAATAGAGTCAAATAAAAAACTTTCTATCTAATTTTATTAAAATACATTACAATGAAAATAGCTTGTTAAATATAATAGAACACATACACTAATGTAAATTGTATCATAAAGTAGCAAAGAATACCTGATTATTTTAGTAATAGTATGTATTTGAATTTGACCAATAAGAAACACTTAGTCTGCTACCTTTTCACACTTAGTAATAGTATGTAGTTTAGTATTATTATTATTAGTCTGCTGCCCAATAATTTTTTTGAAACACTAAACCCATTTTGTACATTCCACAAAAAGATCACCTTGAATACCAAATTTGATTTTTGCCGCCCACTCAATATGCCCCACACAATATGGGTGCAAGTGATTTAATTTTCTGGCTTCTGTTGACCTGTAAACTACATCACAATTAAAAGCATCCATGAAAAGATTTGAGCAAACAGTCACCTAATGTGATTCAAACCAATGTAATAAAATCAAGTAAGGGTTCAAAGAAGGTCACATGTTCTAACTTCCCTTATTAACATTTATCAAAAAAAAAAAAATTCCCCTATTAACCCCCCCAAAAAAAAACCCATCATGTTTTTAGTGTTGACTTGTCAACTTCAAAATATTCATCCTGGCGGAAACAGTAATGAGGAATATTACAAAAGCAGTATACACTTTAAGACAGTCATATTATGAGAAGAACATTACCACTTAAAGCTCCATGACCAAGGGAATTTTTTTTAACTCAATTATAAGTACTAAATAGAAGGAAAGATTGACCAATGATACCTTGCCTTGATGATAATTGTGGTGAGTAGAAAGACTATTTTATTATGTTTTTTTACTGGCCGATAATTGTTGTTCGTCTTGTATTCAGCTACTCGGAAATTTGTTAGTGAATACAATTTTCCTTCTCGTAGGTGTGGTTGAAATTAAGGTGCAAAGTTATTTCTAATTGTAGCATGTATAGCATCATTCTGCACATTAAATAATTTCATTCACAAATTTATATTAATTAAGAACTTAATAGCGATGATAGTGAAGAAAATTATGTTTTATATTAAATCTAACCTTTTCATCTATAAGAACCAAATCCACATTGATCAATTCTGATTTTTTCCTGTTGACAGCATTCCACATTCTAGAGAGCCTGACTCTTAATTTCCAATTGTCTTTTTCTTTAGAAAGTTGTTTGATAAGATTGTAACCCATGTTCGTAACCGCTATTATGTAGACCTGTTACATAATGGAAACAACAAATGTATTTTGTTATTCATTAATATTTGCATTGTAAAAAGATAGAGCATATATTTAACTGCAAAGCTTTAAACTCAGAATTCTAATATCCTTTTTTTGCCCAACGCACCAATAGAAAGCACCAAAACTTTTTCTTGAATTGACATTTAAATAATTAGACCTCTTATGGTGGGTTATAGTTAGCTAAAATGACTGTTCCAAGTAGTATCAACATCAAACAGAAGGACATTACACCAAAAATACCATATGAAAGCACTCAATTATACATCTAGAAAATATAAATAGTCCAATGAAGAAATTTGCTCCAAACATATCCTTGCAAATAGTTTATACCAGTCATTGTGAATGAAATAATCAAAGCTTAAAGAGCAAAATTCATTTCAACCAAGCAGAAGCATAATATAAAGTAAAATTGAGGTAATCCAAATATAATATAAACCATGGAGTCACCAGAAACAATTTTTGATATAAAGTGCCGTTACACTAATCTTAAGATTTACTAATTTAAACAAAAACCAAAAGAAAGATATAATGCAGAGAAGAGTTTAGGAGAAAACAAAAGGTGCTGACTTTGGGTTCACTTTTGTGGGCATCGCAGTGGTTGTTTGTTATACTAAGCAAAACAATACATATAGACAAATATCAAGTAAGCAAAGCAAATGAAACTAAGAACTATTTTTTTTTAATTTGAATATTAGTAAACAAACCTGGTATATAAGGAACGAATTTCTTTAAAGCTTTAGCATTTTAACCTCCATTTTACTTCTACACACTTTTGTCATGATCTGTATGCTATATATTTTATTTTGTAGTAGTAGTTATGTTAGTGTGTTATTTCATGAATTGTTTTAGGTTTAAATAAATTTAATGCTGCAGTTGAAAGGTTTTTAAACTATTTTTTCCAGTTAATTTGTTTGTTTTAATATGAATTAATAGAATTATTGTTACTTATGAGGTTTGCTACCACATTATACGGCCAATTAATGAGCAATATTACCTTAACATACCACCATAGGTAAAAATCAAAATACCAAAAGTATCTATGGCGGTATGTTTTCCATTCAAGAGTTGTTGTGGGGATATATTTTTCATTCAAAGGATAATATATTAATTACCATATATCAGTTAACTTATGTATGTATATCATTCATCAAAAAAGAAAAATAACATATGTATGTATTGCTACTTTCATTAAGTGGAAAGGTGGTAGGGACTATTTCATTATTTTAAATGAAACAGGGGAGAACCCTGTTTTGGTTTTGGTAATGATCGGAAATGTTGAGTTCCGTGCATCTTCATGTTATCCAAGCATACCCACACTGAACATTTGTCAAGCACGGGATGGAAGCCAGTTTAGGGGGGTGCTAATAAAATTATTTTCAATGTATTGGTGATGAAGCTGTATAAACACTTAATATAAAGAATACATGCATGAATGTGTTTATAAATACAAATCTTTTGTATGACTTTCAATAAACAAACTTTAATCAGTTGTAGCAGAATTATTCATAGTCCATAATATTAGATCTACCAATATAGCAACCAAAATTTAATTATGAGTTATGAACTGAACAATACACACGCAATTTGAAAACCAAACAACTAAAAACAATATTAGAAATTGGAAACAGTACAATTAGATATGAAGCTGTATCATGGGAAAAAATTTAAAGACAGAGGAAGTCAAAGATCCTCTTAGAGGACTTTGGTCGAACACCTAGGAGATATAACAATTTGTAGAAAAAACCAACATGCAAAACGACTAAATCAACATTTAAAAGTCTCTTTTAAAAAAATCCCTACCAAAATCTACAAACTAATCAACAATTCCCAAATTTAAAAAAGAAAAACTCACAAACATAGTCCACGGCTGCCCATTTCCGGTGTGCCTCAAACCTCCGATAATTCACTGTTGACCAAGACCCACAACCCATAGCCAAGATTATGTCCAAACCCACCAACGAACCTAAACTGAGAGATGGGGAAGGCTTCGAGCATGAGAAAATCGAAGAGAGAAGGTGGGTTTTAATAGAAAACCTCTACGATTTTAATAAGGGGCGGCAATAGAGGGAATTAACGATGGGGAGAGGAAGAATTGAAAAAGAGAGGGCTGGAGGGGGGGGCGAAATGGCGAGTTGGATTTAATGGGGAAGTCAAAAAATGTGGGATGGGGGCGGAGGTGAGGCAGACAGAAGAGAAAATGTGGGATGAGAGAGAGACGGAGCAGTTATGGTATAATTAAGTGGTGAAGATTAAAAAAATAAAAAACTAAAGCGTCAAAACTATAAAGCCAAAAAACGTAAAAATAATAAAAGCCCAACAAAATAAAAAGGAAAGTGGGCCGGATCTGAAATGTTATGAAAGAATTGAGAGGCATGAGATTTGGAATGATGTTGGAAGAGTAAATCTGATGTAGCAAGTTTGGGGGAAGACAAAAAAAGATCTCTCAGCCTCACCTATTAGTTTATATAATAGATATAATAGATGGTTGTCACCAAGTAAAGTTTTTTGTCGTCAAATAATGGACTTAGGCTTGACTCCTATCTACACATAAAAGACTCATTAATGTCTTAGCCTAATACAAACCAGAGGGATAGCTCAATTGGTCCAGTCTTGGGTGTACTCCTCAATGATCACTAGTTCGAGTATTCTCAGGGTCACCTACCCAAGGTAAAGCCTTGCGCCTATCAGAATAATGGCCCGGACATCCAAGGTTATAAAAAAAAAAAAAAAAAAAAAAATGTCTTAACCTAATACTAAAAATCATTAGTTAAGAGTTTTGTAGTTTAATAATATTGTTTGCTTTCCTTTATAAGAAAAATCATGGTTCAAATTAATCATAACTCCCTTGTAACTATGAAAAATAAATATCACTTTTTATTTTAATATTAAAATTTCATTATTTTTTATAAAGAGAAGTATTAAATTCTTCCTTAACCCTAAAATAATGCCTTGGACAAAAAGAATTCAAACTTATATTTAAACCCAACGCCCAACGGTTAGACTAGGAAGAAAAAAAAGGTGAGGAGGCAAAGCAGTCTCTCATAAACCAGAAACCAGAGTCTATCGGCCTCATCAATTCACCGTTGGCAACCTTCATAATCAGAAACCAAAAACAACATTGATCCAACAATTGGTAGTGTAATGGAGAGGCGGGCACCATTGGAGAAGGAGGAATTAGTGGGTGGTGCTGTTGTTGAGGTCTTGTACGGCTTTTCTTGGAAAGGTGCAATAGTCTTGCGTCAATCTCACGTTGACGATGACGATGATATTAACGAAGAAGAAAGTTTCTGGGTTCGGTTACTTGGAATTGGGGTTGGGGAGTATCTGAAGCTTAAGGATGTGAAGGTTCCTACATCCCTTATGAGGAGGCCAGAGCCAGTTCTGGTCCAAGCCCAAGAAGAAAAGATGGATGGTATTGGTGGGATTTATGCAGGAAGAAGAAGAGTGGCAAAGAGAACAATGCCATGGGATAGTGATCATGATTGTTTTCCTTCTCCGCTTAAAAAATCAAAACCCAAAGCTGAGAGTGAGATTCATGAGGAGGAACCTGAACCACTAATGTCGGTGGCTGATGATGAATGTGAGATTGAGATTGAGGAGGATCCCTGGGAACCACTAATGTCCATGGCTGATGATTATAAGGAAGATCCATCTGAGGATGAAACCCAAAGCTCTATGGGTAGTTGTCCTTCTACGGGACTAATTTTGAATGTGACACAGTACCATGGCGATGGCGGCACTGATGAGACTAGCGATGCCGAGTCTTGTTGCGGACCATATCAGTATGAAGAAGAAGAAGAAGAAGAAGACCCGTATTAGTATTTTTTATTTTGTTTCTCTCTCTTGTAAATTGTAATTACTCTCTCTCAAGAGATAACACTACTAATATTAGTATTGTCTTGGTTTTTTTTTTATGAGAATAGTATTGTCTTGTTTAGGTTTTTCAAGTCAAGAAACACTACATTGGAAATTGGAGCAGCAAAGGTTCTATATTTTGTGGATACAAGATTTTCTTACAATTCTAAATCTAATATTCTCCTTCAACTTCATTGATTAATTTTGTGGATGTACTATTTTCTTGCTTATTCGCATTATTATTCTACTCTAACAAACAATGGATTGGATGGCTGATAAAACAAGGGACATACTAATTTAGGTGTGGTTGTTCTGTTGATAATCTTGTAGAGCTTGTTCTCACTTTTTTTATTACTGCTAACTTCATTCCCTATGCTTCCTGTTGTTAATCACGATGTAATTCTTGTACTATATATACTTAGTGCACATTCCAACCTACAAGCGAAACTCCCAGCTAACAGAAAATCCTAATGTAAAGAAAGGGTAAATGCTAAATAGGCTTTGAAAATAAATTAGACATGCATCGCTTCCCCAACTCCAGGGTAATCCCCAGAGAACTTACACTCTCACTCCGTCAACTCAATGCAAGGTCCGGTAGTCGTTTCTATCCCAAGACCCACAACGACGACAACATTCGTAGAAGAGAGGAGAATCAAGAGGCGCCTTTTCATTTATACAAGAGCAAGGGCCAGCACATCCTCACCAACCCAAGAATCCTTGACTCCATTGTCCGAAAATCCCATATAAAACCCACTGATACGGTCCTTGAAATCGGACCCGGTACCGGAAATCTCACCCTGAGACTTCTACAAGCTGCCGGAAAGGTTGTCGCCGTTGAACTGGATAAACGAATGGTTGAGATTCTCAACAAACGCGTAGCCGAGCACGGATTGGAAGATCGACTCACTGTAAGTTTGTTCTGTCTATTACGTGTTCGATGAAATGCCTAGCTGAAATTTTTGAGCTTGTGCAAAGTCAATTATTGAGAATCAGGTGGTTTTGCATATGGGTTTTGCAGGTTATATGTAAAGATGCGTTAAAGACCGAGTTTCCTCATTTTGATCTTGTGGTGGCCAACATTCCGTATGGAATATCTTCGCCTCTGGTGGCTAAGTTGGTATATGGGGATACGCCATTTAGGAGTGCCACACTACTCCTTCAGAAAGAGTTTGCGCGGAGACTGTTGGCTAATCCTGGTGACTCAGAGTTCAATCGCTTGGCGGTAAATGTGAAGCTGGTAGCTGACGTGGAGTTTGTCATGGATGTGAGCAAAAGGGACTTCATTCCGTGTCCAAAGGTTGATTCATCTGTGGTTATTATCCGTCCCAAAGCTGAAATTCCTGATGTGAATATGGATGAGTGGTGGGCTTTCACGAGAACCTGTTTTTGTAAGAAAAATAAGACGCTGGGTGCTACATTTAAGGGGAAGAGGAAGGTGTTGGAGTTGTTGAGTCTGTCCAGAACTTCTTGCTCAATTATTGAAAGTACTGCCAATGTTGTCAATTATGATTGCAGCAATAATGCTGCTGTTATCGATGATGAGGTGGACCGTGATGAAGTACACTGTGATTCATCTTCTTGGTCGGAGATGCAGAGGAGTGTGTTCAGGGACAAGATGGTAGCAGTTCTAAAATCAGGTGGTTTTGAAGATAAGAGGCCTTCAAAGCTGTCTAATGAGGAGTTACTGAATTTACTGGCATTATTTAATCAAGCGGGAATATACTTTCATGATCAATCGAAGCCTAGGGTTAGGGATGCAGACAATGTAGAACTTGCTGCAGCTTTCAGTTCATAGCAATATGACCTTCTCCCTATATTATATATTAAATTTTTGTTAATCTATCCTTCCTTGGTTTGGTAACTGTGAGGATGTTGCAGACAGAAAAATCAGGCAGTAGTTGCCTATCATTTTGAATGAAGGAAAAAAGACAAATCATGTATACATTAACATTGTTTGATACTGGTCAAGTTTAGATGTACCTGGGTGCTAGTCTAGTTCTTTTATTTGCTGGCACAGAGAACATGCACAAATGTTATAGATTTACAACAAAACTCTCATTGAATGCAATGCTTTCTTGAGAAACAAAGTAAATTGAACTACAGAGTGGCTAGATATTTTTCCTCAGTAGGAACTTAAGCATCTTAATGTCGCTTCCTCTGAACATTTAGCTATTTGCATTACTGTGAACAGTGTAGATGTACAACATGGTCCCATGCTAAAGAAGTTGTTCAGATTTGAGGAGGCCTGGGCCAAGGTGGACGGCTGTGAAGAAATTATCTATAAGGCTTGGGCAACACGTTTGGAAGGAAGTCCTATGTTTCATGTATGTCAAAATATTAAAGAATGCAGAAAACATTCTTTGGTAAACCTCATGGTTATATTATTCCCTCTAGAGAATTGAGATAGGATGACCCTTTGTCATCTTATCTCTCTTTGTTTTGTGCAGATGGCCTGGGTGCCCTTCTTTGGAAAGGTGAGTTAAACAAATAGATGCGAGGTGTGGCTATTTGTCATGAAGGAATGACTAGGAACGGGCCAAAATCAACGGCTAATAAAACTATCTTTTCCTTCTTTCCTTTTTGTTTTTCTAAAGCCAATCACGGGTGATAGAAATTAATGACCATATAGGACAAAACCAGGGGCGGAGTCAGCAAAAATGTTTAGGGTGGGCTAATTGCAAAAAAAAATTCTTGGCTGTGCTCTATAACATAGCTCCACCAATGGACAAAACAATGAGAAAAGTGTGTTTGTAACATACTTACACCTTAAGGTGTTTGTATGGAAGGCGGTTAAAGACCTACTATCCATGAAAATAAATTTATATTGACGTAAGATAATTTTCAGCTTGATATGTGATAATTGTAGGGAGGAACGGAAAATGTACCCATGTCTTTTGGTCTTGCCCCGTGATTGTGAAAACTTGGCAAATGAGTTGTTTGAGGGAACTATCCATGAAAATAAATTTATATTGACGTAAGATAATTTTCAGCTTGATATGTGATAATTGTAGGGAGGAACAGGAAAATGTGACCCATGTCTTTTGGTCTTGCCCCGTGATTGTGAAAACTTGGCAAATGAGTTGTTTGAGGGAAGTCTCCCCAAAGCTTTCCAACCTTTTTATTTTTTGATGTTTTGTTCAAACAATAGAATATTTAAGCAAACCGAATTTGGAGATCTTCTGTACCACTAGCGTGAGTGTTAATTTATGTTCAAGATTGTTAAGACAGTGTGTAGTGGATTTCTTTTTTCTTCTTCTTTCTTAACAAGTTTATCTCAGATGCTCTTGAATCGGATTCTTCACATTAGTTTCTCTCTCTTCGAATGGAAGGTTCGGACAAGAAAAAGGGACAAGAATCGATCAAAACAATAGACTCTTTTCATCGATTGCTGTCTAACATAATCGACACCGTCCACGTGTAACACCAATAAAAAGTGGCCCCACATCAATAAAACATCCAAATTCCACATACAGAACTCGTTATCCAAGGCATTTGGAGACAAAAATCACACATAACATAAGAAAACGAAAGGATACTAGGATAGGAAAAATGGTTCAACATTTTCACTTGGGGATACATAGAGGCCCCGTAATAGGTGCCCTTCTTATAGTCAACATGTTAATGGCAACACGCATTTCTCTCTCCCGCTCAATCCACCCACTCCTAAAGCGCACTCCACATTCCCTTTTATCTCCCAAACATTTCCACAAATCTCATCCTTGTCCTCTCTGGTCTTCCTCCTTCTCCTTCTGCCTTCAAACCTTTCACAAATCCACCTCTCCTCCCCTTTCACTCTCTTATCATTCTTGCTCTTCACTCTCTGCTTCACTCATGGAAGATTCCATTTCCATCGAATCCAACCCTCTTCTCCAAGACTTCGATTTCCCACCCTTCGATGCCGTCGAACCCAAACACGTTCGTCCCGGCATCCGTGCCCTCTTGAAGAGTCTTGTATGTTATCTCTTTCCACAAATTGTTTTGCGTTTTGAATTTTGTGTTGTGTCGTTTACTCGTTTTTGATAAATAGGGTTTTATTTTTTATTTTTTTTAGGAAGATGATTTGTTGGAATTGGAGCGCACAGTGGAGCCAACATGGCCAAAGCTGGTTGAACCATTGGAGAAGATTGGTGACCGTTTAAATGTGGTCTGGGGAATTGTGAATCATCTCAAGGCTGTCAAAGACTCTCCTGAGCTCCGTTCTGCCATTGAAGAAGTTCAGGTATATATACGTTCGTCTATATTTATGCAAAGCCATGTTTTTTTTTTTTTTTTTTTTTCTATTTCTTAATAATCAAAATCCAAAACTTAGAATTAAAAGGCTGGACTCAGTGTCCTTAGCTTTAGGGTGGCTAGGGCAGGAAGTCTGGACCTCTTCCCAGATCAATTGTTGTTTAGAATTTATTGTATCTGTTTCAAGTCCATGACTTTGTGCCTTCTCTTTAGTTTGGGTCCGTTTGGCATTGTGATTTCGTGGAAAAAAACATTGGTTTTAATTTTCAAATGAAAACGTAAAAAAATTGGTGTTTGGCTTTGCGTTTTTTTGGAAAATTGTGTTTTTAAAACTGTGGAAAAAGTGCGTTTTCAAATTGCATATGGATTTTTTTTTTTTTTATTTTATAAATTGCTAGAAATTGTGTTTTCACACTACAGTTTTCACAACACTTTTCATAGATTTTTCCAAATGCTAAATTATGTTTTCAAAAAACATGTTTTCAATACCCAACTTTCAAACAGCTGACCCAAACGAACACTTAGTGCTTATTGATGAGCTAAACTCCACATCGTGTAAAGATAGAAGTTGCTAAACGACAGGTTGTTCTAAGGTGGAGCAGTGTCGTTTAACATAACAAGTGAAGACGGTGTGTTGTAACTGTTTAAGTTAAACAAGTGTTGTATTTAGGTTGGTTACACTGCAAGTAGTGGAGTTAGTTGAGCTTTTGTTAAAAATCTGTTATAACTGTGCACTGTGCAACGGCTCTTGTTAGCCCAACTGGGTCTATAAGCTTGTATAAATAGCAAGCATTGGTCCTTCAAAATTTAATGAGAATAATTCAGTCTTTGTCATTTAGTCTCATCTCTCTGTACTGTGCTTTCTTGTGCCTTTTGTTCCTAAAATCTTACACTTATGTTGTTTACTTATGGTTTGTAGCCAGAGAAGGTTAAGTTTGAGCTGAGGTTGGGGCAAAGTAAACCAATTTACAATGCATTTAAAGCTATTCAAGAATCTCCTGATTGGCCGACACTGAGTGATGCTTGTAAACGTATTGTGGAATGTAAGTATCTCAAATAGCTTTCATCATGACTAGTAAAGAGGGTTTTCAATTCTTTTGTTTTCAAAATGTTTTCTTCATTTGTTGCTTGTGTGCACTTAACCTTGTTACTGTTTTTTTCACTCTTTTTGTAACTTTTTAGGGTAGAGCACTTTCACCTGTCCATTGAAAAAAAAGGCACCACTTTCATGATTTTTTGTTTTATTTTATTTTGTTTCTGTCAAGGGTACAATGCGTCTGGGTTAATTTAGGTGAAATAGCATTCAAACTTTCCATAAATTTCTACCATGTTTGTTTTATGGATCCTACACGTCGTATCTTTCTTTTATTTTTTATAAGTAATATTAACTTTATTGATAAAGAGAAAGCCTAGTATGTAAGGGAGATCCTACACATCTTATCTTTGTTAACTTGATTACATTTTTGTAAACTTGCGCCATCTACCTTTGTTATTTTTAATTTGATTGCCGCAATTTTATGATTTCTTTTAAGATGCTTTTATTGGATAACCTAGTTCTCTGTTGAAACTTTATCATCTACAGTGTAATTACTACCTATAGTTTGATGTTTTGTAAATGTTATGGATTGGACTTGTGCCGATGTGATGCGTGACAGTAAGTTTTGTACTTGTTTGCATTCAGCCCAGATAAAGGAGGCAATTCTTAATGGTGTTTCTCTTGAAGATGATAAAAGAGAGCAGTTTAACAAAATTCAACAGGTGTGCTTTAAGGCTACTCTCTCATTTTGAAGTCACTAGCTGCATCAAAAAAGTAGTTAGTTCTTGTTTTCACATTTTAAGATTCCAATATATGTACAATTACATATGAAGCTGACTATGTCTTCATCACAAAACAAGGGTATGGTTCTTGTCTCCAAACTGAGGGAAATGGGTCATACCTGCTGAAGAATCCTTGATTGTATTTTTGATTTCTGCCTTCCTTGGAAGTTGGCTTTGTATTTCATTTGCAATAAATACATTTATCTAATCATGGTACTAGGATTTTGTACTTGAATAATATAGGCCACAATGATATGCCATTGCCATGGCCTTTGTTGGGAAGATAGACATATATTTTGTTTGGGCTTTTAAAAAAAGGTATCACTTATTTCTTCTGCCCTTCTTTTTCTTCCTTCCTTCACTGCTCTCTCCCACCTTTCTTTTTTTAAATTGGGAATGAAGGTTGTGGGTGGATCTAACATAAAATTCTGTTAGAAAACCATAATTCTTGTCCTTCTCCTCCTCTAATTTGAAAGCAGTGGACAGTTATTAACTTGGACCAAATAAGTTGGCGATGATGATTCTTGTAATTTCGGTTCAATTTTGCACTTGGCTTGGCCTTTACTTGCTTTTCATCATGACTTCATTTTCTTTCATCTTGACCTCATTTACAGGAATTGGAAAAAATATCTCAAAAATTTGGGGAGAATGTTTTGGATGCCACAAAGAAGTTTGAAAAATTAATTATCGATAAGAAAGAAATTGAAGGATTGCCTGCTACGGCTCTTGGATTGGCTGCACAAACAGCAGTGTCTAAGGTATTCCTTGCTGAAATCCATTTATTTTGGTTATTTAATATATGTTTCGTTCCTCAAGTTTGTCGTGACTGGTTTTTGTCTTATTTGATGGATCTCTAACGCAGGGTCATGAAAATGCTACTGCTGAGGATGGGCCTTGGATAATAACATTGGATGCTCCAAGTTTTATTTCTGTTATGCAACACGCTCGAAACCGATCTTTGCGTGAAGAAGTCTACCGTGCTTATGTAACACGTGCCTCTAGTGGAGATCTGGATAATACTGCTTTGATTGAACAGATTTTGAAGCTTAGATTGGAAAAGGCTAAGCTTCTCAATTACAATAATTTTGCTGAGGTATGTTCTATTATATTTAACGTTATTTTTTTATGAAAGAGTTGCTGAAATATATTTTTCAGGTAAGCATGGCAACCAAAATGGCTACAGTAGAAAAAGCAGAAGAGCTACTGGAAAAACTTCGCAGTGCTTCCTGGAATGCTGCAGTTCAAGGTAGTGCAGTGTATTTAGTTTCTTCGTAGTTGCGATTGCAAATGAGTTTTAGCTAAAATGCACCTCCTCCCTCAAAAGAGCAAGATGGATTGAAGGGTTAGGTTGTGGGTTCAAAACCCCATTGGGTACTTATATAATTAAATACCTATAAAAAAATGTTTTTTTCATGTTGTAAATAGGTTTTTATTTGTATGATGAACCTCTTTAAACATTAGGTTAACTTAGTTCTCAGTAGTTAGTAGGCGTTACTGCTTGAACTTTAATAATTTTAATTGGGGTATGTCATTGTTCAGTTAATTTTTCCTTAGTATTCGAAACATAGTTTGGTGGTTTAGTTTGTTTATTTGTATATGTACTTCATATGCCATGTTGCAAATTGAAACTTTACTCTGTTAATTCTAGAATGCGTGTATTTATAATGTACATTAATGCCTGATATACTTATAATAAAGTTACAATTTACTTTTCAAAAAAAATAAAATAATAAAGGTACAATTTTACATACGATTGTATTTATTCTCATAAGAAGATGCTTTTGTTTACCCAAAATTTTGCATATTTTATTTCTTTTATCTCTTCTGAAATTAATGACTGCCCAAATTTTCATTCTTAATGCGACTGTTTCTCAACAAATACCTTTTATGCTGGAAATACCTGAGGACTGGAATGTATGTTTGATCGTTGTAGATGTGGATGACCTTAAAGTTTTTTCCAAGAATCAGGGTGCACAAGAAGCTGATGAATTGAGCCATTGGGACATCACCTTCTGGAGTGAGAGGCTTCGTGAGTCAAAATTTGACATCAATGAGGTTGGATCTTAGATCACTCCCCCCCCCCCCCCCCCCCCCCCCCCCCCCCCCCCTCTGTCTTTTTTCTCTCTCATTGTCTGTCTTTGTCTTTGTCTGTGTGTGTGCACATGCGTGTGTATTTGCATTTCTAATCCCTTTGTTGGTTTGAAATTAGAAGACAATCTGGATATCATTACCTAAACTGTAAGTAAATAGTTGTCTCTTATTTCTTAGATTTTGCAATTATTTATTTATTATTTTTTTCTTCAAGTTGAATGGAGATTAGGACCTTTGTTTATGTTATATCTGAGATATAGGACGACAAACTCTAAGAGGGGGACTTGTGTTTGGGAAACAAAGAAGAACAAAACAAAGGGATATGACCTAGGATTTTCTTGGAATCACCAAGCAATGAAAATAGAAAAATAGAACCTAGGAATCACCACTTGCAGTTGCTTGGAATCACTACCAAACTCTAGAAGAAAATTCCAACTCAAATTTTATTAATCCATGATCAACTTCTTACAATAGTGAACTTTGGGTTCCTTAAATAGATCCCCAAATAACATTAAATATGGAAAAAAAAAAAAATCATAATGAGATTACAGAATATATGGAAATCAAATTCACATAACATTCAAATACCTCTAATATTTATAAAAAAAACATTCAAATACCTCTAATAGCATCAATCAGTGGCAATCAACATCAATCATGATCAATTAAGTCCAACAAAATTAATCAACATTAATAGGTCTGATTTAGTGTCTGCAACAACTCTCCCGTGGTGGGAGAAACTTGACCCTGTTGAGAATAGCTCATGACAGCACTAGATGGCCTTAGCTGCGTGTGCTTAAGGATGCCTTGCTCGGGCTAGGCATAAGTAATGGATTGGGCTTGATTTTTTTGTTGTAGGTATAACTGGGTTAGAGAAGGTTGAAGGGGTTGATGTGGTCTTTGTGGAGGGAGAGGAACGACCGTACTTTCAGAATGTTGAACATTCAATGGGTTGGCTTATTGAGTTTTGTATCTCTACCCTTTTTGATTGGTCTAGGGCTTGAGGTTGAACATTCAATGGGTTGGCTTATTGAGTTTTGTATGTCTACCCTTTTTGATTGGTCTAGGGCTTGAGGTTTCACAACCTCGAGTTCGGTAAGGGGTTTTATCGAGTCTTTGAGTTGTACTAATACTTTGTAATTGTTTTGGCTGTGACGTTTTCATGCTTTATGCACACCATGTAGCTCATTTTTAACGGGTTGGGCTTAAAGGACTAATGATGCAGGACAATAATTGGGAAATAGGAAAAATTGGAAAAAGGATAAAAACAGGACAAGTCCTAGGAATCACCACCTAGAACCTGCCTGCAAAACCCTAGGCATCACCACCTAAGGGCGTTCTGGCATAACCACCAAACAAAGAATAGACGTATTTCCTAATCAGAAACTTTTATTCATATTATTCAATGGCCTTTCAAATTATTCCGAGAGCCCCTTTTTATAGGCTTTAGGGATTACATCAATGCCCTATTACATCCCATAGAATCCTCAATAACATTAAAATTTGAAATCCAATATCTTAGAAAGATATGTAATAAATGTTGCCACATCAACTAATCTAGGCTGGGCTTGTGTTTTGTTGTTGGAGTTAAGATCGGTGATTAAAGAGTGTGGTTAAGGTTGCCAGCATCAGAGGTTTGATTGGTTGTGGTCATTTGGCAATGTTGAATGCTGGAGTTAGCTGCGATGGGTGGTGTGCGGCTGCTTTGATACCATGTTATTCTTGGGAAGTTGTAGGGTAAAAATTAGATTACCCTAAAACACAATACATACTATTTATGTGATGTTTCTAATACATTGTAACTAATTTGCCCCTAGCTTATATACTACTCATAATAGATCGGATAATAAATAACATCTGATCAACACAAAATTTGGCATGCATGTCAAGAATAAAGAGAATGCAAAATCCACCAGTGGGATGATCAAAATATTAATCCAATAAAAAGTTTTAGGTGATGTGGCACTAGTCTAACTTGATCTGGCTACATATATATATATAAACATATGTCTGTCCGTATATATGTATGTATTATGTCCTTGAATGAGAAATACTTTAAATGTTGCCAAATTTTTTATTTCTTGTTACTTTTCTTGGAGAAACTAAGGTGTTTCCTGCTTTTGTATTCTACAGGAAGAGCTACGGCCATTTTTCTCCTTGCCAAAGGTTATGGATGGCCTTTTTAACCTTGCAAAGACACTGTTTGGAATTGATATTGAGCCAGCTGATGGTTTAGCTCCGGTATTATATTTTAGTTACTAAATACTTAAAAAAGGGATTGCTGCATTGTGTTGTGCTCTGTTTTCTGACACATCCCATTAATTAATATATGGTTATTTTCAGGTTTGGAACAGTGATGTTAGATTCTACCGTGTCAAAGATTCTTCTGGTAATCCTATTGCATACTTCTATTTCGATCCATATACTCGATCATCTGAGAAAAGGGGAGGTGCATGGATGGATGAGGTTGTTGGTCGAAGTCGTGTGTTGTCACGTGATGGTACCTCTGCAAGGTTGCCAGTTGCCCACATGGTGTGCAATCAAACACCACCAGTGGGGAGCAAACCAAGCCTAATGACATTCCGTGAGGTAAGTAAACTCAATTACATTGGCTTCTGGCTTATTATCTATAATTTCTAGTTCCTAAGATGATAAAAATATTGGAAAGTTATGGATGATTGCTTGGGGTTCTGAAGTCTTAAATATTATTTGTCATGAGATTTATTAATGATTTTTTGCAGGTTGAGACTGTCTTCCATGAATTTGGTCATGCACTTCAGCATATGCTGACCAAGCAAGATGAGGGTCTAGTTTCTGGTATTCGGGGGATAGAGTGGGATGCTGTTGAATTACCCTCTCAGTTCATGGAAAACTGGTGTTACCACAGGTAATTTTGTCTTCATAGATACTTAGCTTTGGGGCATTAAATTTTCATGAACTTTTCATCTGTGCACCGTATGATAATAGGAACTCTGACCCATAATGAGAAAGTGCTTTCCTATATTATACTTAACTAAGCTATCGTGTTGCATACTAGCTTTTAGGGGTACTTGGTTCATACCACCCCTTCTTTTTCGTGTGTGTGTGTGTGTTGGGGGGGGGGGGGGGGTGATTTTGGACCTTATTGGTAATTGAACATGACCTCGCCTTTTTAACCACTTTATATATATATATATATATAGATGTTAATGTTTAGGGCAGAAAGGAAGACCCTTTTTTCTTTTTCCCTCACTAATATGTTAGTATTATGTGACAATATAATATGCAGGTTATTAGCATCTCATTACTTTATTCTTATGTCATTATCTGATTTTTCTAATGGGTTCTTTAGGGATACTTTGATGAGCATTGCAAAGCATTATGAGACTGGGGAGAGTCTCCCTGAAGAAGTTTATTTGAAGCTCCTTGCAGCTAGGACTTTTCGTGCAGGCTCACTAAGTCTTCGTCAGGTCAGTGCATTTGGTTGGTGTTATTTTTTCCTTCCCTGTAATCTTTGGCTATTTATTTTTTGTATATCCTTTGGTAATTCTGATGTGATTTTAGTATTGGGTTTGCATTTCAACTCATGTTTCATGTTAAGTGGCATATGATGTTCCAGTTCCCATTTCTGCATACCTAAACAATCTGGACTTTAGGTAACTTGGGGGAGATTGTGTTTGTTGTAACTGAGAGTGGTTTGCATTTAAGCTGTGAATAAATTTGGAAGAAGATCCGTTGAGACAGAAGCTGGTTAAAGCCATTAGAAATCTTTAGAATGTGCTCTTACATAGAGATGAAAGCACTGCTGCATAATTTTTGAGCCTAGCTTTTGTATATGGAAGTGGGGTGTCTATCAGCTTGACTATAGAGTAAGGAAGTTTTCCCTTATCACTGCAATTAATCCATCTTTTTAATATTTGTATTGGGGAAGATCTGAATTTGAAAACTTGCCAGAGGATGGATATTAACATTGATTCCATGTTAGTGTATTTGATGAAAGATAAGGGAAGCCAAATAGTTATATGTCTTGATGGGTGTGGCTGTGTTTCAAGGTGCTCTATTGTTGTGATTACCTCCTTTTCTGTCTTTGATTGGAAGATATAAATAGACCTAGTGAGTTTTAAATCCATCATTTGGCCTCTGCCCCATTATTATAGGGGAGTACCTCGTTTTTTTGTCTTTGATTGGAAGATATAAATGGACCTACTGAGTTTTGAATCCGTCATTTGACCCCCTCTCATTTTTATAGGGGAAGTACGATTTGAGCTAGAGGATATTGACAATCACCTTTTTATACCCCTATAAATATTCTTAATCTTACATGAAATTTTTAAAAAATGACTTGACAAGGTGGGGTGTGCATGAGTTAGATTGAGTTGGGTTTGGGGTATTTTCAACCCAACCCGACCTCGGGTTAAAAAATCTCCAATTCAATCCAACCCCATCCATGGTAGCTCTAAACCCAACCCAATCCGTAGGGATCAGTTTGGGGCCATATTGTCAGGCCTAATATAAAAAAATGGATTTTCATTCAGCTATTTAAACCCATAATTCAATAAATGATTATTTTTTTTTTTGATAAGTAATATGGTTTTATTAAGAGAAGCCTCTTAGTGCACAAAGTGTGCACAAGAAGGAAACAGCATTACAAAGGATTAAATAGAAAAAGAAGAAGCTGAGTGCCATGAAGCGGCAAACTCAGTAACAGTTACAGCAGTAGTAAAACCCCATATCCTAGACCAATCAAATAAAGAAGTCACAAAGGTGCCAAGCAGCTGATCCGGAGAGCTCGACAAGTCTTCAAAAGTTCTCAAATTCCTCTCTCGCCACACCGTCCACATTAGACACAAAGGAATTAGATTCCAAATGTGAGAATGATGTTTACCAAACCAATTATGCCACCCAAATAGCAAATCCGCCACCTGCCTTGGCAAAACCCAATGGATCCGGAAATTACGAAGAACATAATTCCAAAGCTTTTGAGCTGCATTGCAATGCAATAACAAATGGTCCACATTTTTCCAACTCCTTCACTCTTATAAGGTCCCTATTGTTGCTCCTAATATGGCTCCTGATGGGCTGCGATGGAAGCTGTGTAAGGATGGGGCTTTTACTTCTCGTTCTTTTTATTATGCTTTGATTGATAGGCGGGGGGTGAGTTTCCCTTGGAAAAGCATATGGCGGGTTAAAGTTCCTCCTAGGGTGGCGTTTTTTGTTTGGACAGCGACTTGGGGTCGCATCTTGACTTGTGACAATCTTATGCGGCGAGGATATACGTTGGCGGGGTGGTGTTGTATGTGTTGTTGTGATGGTGTTGTATGATTATAATTACACAATTCGACCAATATACCAATTTCATCGAAATTAAGTCCCAAAATCGAACACAACTTAACCCATCATCCCACGAAAAACCAACATGAAATGTTGGTTTGGTTTGGGTTAGGTTGAGTTTGTCTGGTTGGGGGGTTGAATGCATACCCCAATGACAGGGTATGGTACTGAAATGGGCTTTTGAAAGGGCTGATCTCTTGGGGACCTTTGTTAGCTATTCACTGTCTTGACACCAAACAACCATCAAATTCATTCAAAATCCATTCACTTTATTACTTGATCTTATTTAAACCCTAAACATCAAACCTATTCAAGAACCCCAAGATCTCATAAAAAAATCCTAATTTAATCTTATTTAACCCTCAAAATGTTATAACTATTCAACAACCCCTAGATCTCATCAAGAACACTAAATTAGTGTTGAATTTCTAAAGATCCTACATCACTTGTCATCAAGAAATTTTGTCTCTGATAATAATACATCCAGTGGCTGGAGGTCAATGATGTTTTTTAGCTAATGAAGAAGAATGATATTTTTTATGTTGGACAAAGACTCCAAATATGTCTGATGTCGGAAGTGAGAAAGAACATTAAGATAGTGAGTAATTCTTTTGGAGTTATTTTAGACGCCCCTATTTAATTTGGATGTTTTGTATGAGTGGAAATAAAGTTGGACATGAATTTTGGTTATTGTCATTTTTTTTCTTGACATTTTCTTTTCCCAAAATTTCAACTTTGAACAAGACTTGAATTACTGTTTCTTTTGATATGTCTTGGTTTTAATGTTGCATTTTTCTCATGGAAGTCACAATTATAAGCTTGTGTTACTCATTTTTTTTTATAAGTAGCTTGTGTTACTCATTTTGTCATTGCGTTTTGATTAGTTAGGGTTCAGGTTCCAAGGGAAGTAATAAATTAAAATTTCTATGATGTTCATATACATGGCTGACTTTCTATGCATTTATTATAATTTTGCAGATAAGATTTGCAAGTGTAGATTTGGAGCTCCATACAAAGTATGTTCCTGGTGGGTCAGAATCTGTATATGATGTTGATCGGAGGGTTTCTGAAAAAACGCAAGTGATCCCTCCACTACCAGAAGACAGATTCCTTTGTAGTTTCAGCCATATATTTGGAGGTTTGCTCTCCCTCTCAGATTGACTTTTTAAGTATCATTTTTACTTCTTTACCTGCAACCTAACCTTGTAATATTTTCCTTTATATAAACTTCTGAATATTAGGTGGATATGCGGCTGGATACTACAGTTACAAGGTATTATATTCCTGTAGTATTTTCACATAGTGTGTGATTCTTTCGTCAACCCAGGGCATATTTTTTACTGTTGCATGTTTACACCTTTTTTTTTTTTTTTTTTTTTTTTTTTTCTCTCTCTTGTTGAATTTATTCTGAAACCATATTTTTGTTTTTGGCAGTGGGCTGAGGTGTTGTCGGCAGATGCGTTTTCTGCATTTGAGGATGCTGGACTGGATGACAACAAAGTAAGTCCAAAAGAGCTGTATGGAAAGATAGGCCTTCATAGTCTTGCAATTTACCTTAATAATAATTTTTTTTGTCTAATATATTTTCATTTGCATATAGTATATAATTTCTAAATTAGAGCATGTCATCCCCATATTGCACCTGATTGATCTCTATATTTGTGTTGTCTTGTTAAATGATAGTGCATTTGGGCACCTCATTGAAGACTTAGTCACAATGTCCATTGCATTTTTGGATGCACAACTTTGTCACCTACCGTGGATTCATGTCCAATTTTAGTCAAGTTATATAATGAAGAAATATGAAGTTCTGATAATTAGCAATGGTTTCTGGATTGTAGACCATGGTGATAGGGAGACTATGTCCCATCTCACGTGGGGCATCCGCATTGGACTTTAGACAAATGTCCCAAATTGAAGTGTATTTTGGGGCCATCAGTCTTAAATTTGCATACCAATGTTCCTTTTCACTTTTCAGCCCTGGTGTGACATATGGTAACATATAAATCTGGAGACTAAACACTGCCACAAAAGGTTTTTGAAGGCTTGTTATGTGGTGCATCCTTTCATGGGTTTTCTTTTGACAGTTGGTAGTCAGAGCTCTGTAACATTTTGAAAAGTCTGATTATGTTTTACTACATTTTATATTGGGAGTGATTTTTATGTTTTGCAACAGGCTGTGAAAGAAACTGGGCACAAGTTCCGAGAGACAATCCTTGCCCTTGGAGGTGGCAAAGCACCAGAAGAGGTTAGAAAATAGTAACTTCTAATGGAATAAGCATTGGATAGCTTTTGTCATAATTAGTTGCAATGTAGCTTGATGAAAGTTCTTGTGGAATTTACTTATTAGATTTCTCTTCTTTAATGTTCATAATAACTTTATGTTGCATCCAGGTATTTGTGGAATTCCGTGGGCGAGAACCTTCACCCGAGGCACTGCTCAGGCACAACGGACTATTATCCATCCCAGCGACAGCCTCTGCATAAGTTGTGACATTAATTTGTCAAGGACATGCATACGTGTTTATTTGGTTTTTGTTGTTACTTTTGTACATCTGGGGTGAATTTAATCGGTTTTACTGCTCTGCACAAAATGAAAGATCCTAGAATAATTAAGTCATGGTTTCTAAAATTGGTGACATGGATTTTACAAGTACATTTGATTAATTTTATAAAATAAATTCTAAAATTGATTGCTTAATCGGTTCTCATGGATTTTTCTTTTTGATGTTTCTTGTGTTTTTTGGATGAAGTAACTTTTTAAATATGTCGACCATTTGCAATTTATTTTTTTTCCTGAATAACATGAATAACACTAATATTATTAAAAAAGAAAGAAAGATCAAAGAAAACAAACACGAAAGTCCGAGGAAGAAGGGCCATCTCCTTCGCCATCCTTACCAAGCAAAGAGGGAGGGACTAGAGAGATGGGGATCCTTCCTTGAAACTGAGAAGCAGAGACCCAACAGACAATGTTATGGGCCAAGGAATTGGAGTCCCTGACAAAATGTCTTACCGACCAAAAAGAATCAGAAGAAAGCTTGAAACGAATGACAACTATAATATATTTTACAGACCAATGAGGTACAATGAGAGAGCAGACTAATGGATTTATAACATTTAGTGCATCTCCTTCAAGAACAAAATAGGAGAAAGCTTCTTCAATCATTTTATCAACAGCAAAGAGAGCAGCTTTGGCTTCTGCCCATAGGGGATCACCTGGGTCAGTTGTGTGTGACCATAAGGACAGGATCTCACCTATGCGGTTGCGACAAACTGCTGAAAGGTGACATTGTTGGTGGTAACAGCTGCATCTAAATTGACTTTTAGTAGTCTTGGGGGAGGTGGGTTCCAAACAGCATGTTTAGGAACTTTAGCTCCAGTGGATCCCAAGCCATTTTACTATTGTTATAAGAAATGTTGATAGCTTTGGCTAACTTCATTGGGTCTGTTCCAAGTTTAGAATCCGCTTATTCCTTTCCCTCCGAATTGTCTCGCAAGTCGCAACAAATAGAAGCAAATAGTAAGAAATTAAGGCTATTACAAACTTAGAATTAGGGATGTGCATGGGTCATCCAGAGTTGGGATTGAGGTATTTTTCAACTTAACTTAACCTATTCGAGTTGAGAAATTTCCAACCTAATCTAACTTATGGTTGCTTTAAAAGCCATCCTAACCCATCAAATTGGGTCAAAGGATTGATGCTATTTTGTCAAACCTAATTAAATCACTTACATAATCTTCAGACTCATCTTGGACCTCTGTCTTTTAAGAATCAAGACACGCTACATTGACTTCACAAAACATTTTATCAATAAAAGAAAAATTGCAATAGTTTGGGTGTAAAATGAGAATTTTGTTTGGAAAAGTGAGGATAAAAATTGTACTATATTAATTTCTGTTGTGGATTTAATAGTGTTAAGCTATAAGAGATGCTAGTTCACAAGAGTTCAAGGCCGCATACAAAGATCACAAGAGTCCAATATTCAAGATTCGAAATCAAGGTCATAAAGGTCACACAAGCCTTTTCTTTCAACAAGACTGATCCATGGGCCTCCCTTACGTCAACAGCCACGAGAACACTTGAATTGCTTCATCAAGTTATCATTTGATTTTACATTTCTAAATTTAGTTGTGTGATTTTCATTTGAATTTCTTTGTTTGTCTTATTGGTGTGTAGCATAGAACTTTGGATCAAGAAAAAAAAAAAATCATCTTTTAAAGATCAAGAATTTCTCCAACTTTGCACCAAAGATCACAAATCAAAAATTAATTAACAAAATTAGTTAATTATTATTAAAAGTTTATAAACTACTTGAAGATTGGGTCACTTTGAGAACTGTGAGAACGAGGAAAGACTTCTTCGAAACACCTAAACGAGGAAAGACTTCTTCGAAACACCTAAAAATTTATGGGTCACTGACTTGGGCTTCTTTTATTCTGAACATTCTGTTTTTTTTTTGGTAAAACTGAACATTCTGTTTTAAAATTTAGAATCTCATCAAACTTATTTTTCCAATTTCATGAATGTATAGGATTTTAAAGAATTTAAAATAGATTTGATAAGAAATCTAGGGAGTAGGGATGTTAAGGAGTAACTAGTAACTAGTAACCTACAAAGAAAAACAGTTTTTTGGTCTTAACATTAATGATAAAAAGAAGTTAAGACGTAAATAGGACAGTAATTATGACTACTTGGCTTAAAAGATTAGAAATCAAGATTATTATTATTTCCTAAAAGCAAGTCAAACAAACTTGACCATTTTTTCTTTTTTGCTCAAAACCTGACCATTTTTTCACAATGAGAAACATACCATCTTTTAACACAGCAAAACAAGATCACCCACCCCAGCAGTTGAATTTGGTTGTGTACAGTACCCATTACTAACAACCAAACCTCTGCTTTTTAGATCTCTCTGAAACCCCAAAAACCCCATCTTTCAGGATGGCAAGGGCAGGAGGAATAACAAACGCGGTGAACGTGGGTATAGCTGTCCAAGCCGATTGGGAGAATCGAGAATTCATCTCTCACATTTCTCTTAATGTTCGCCGCCTCTTCGATTTCCTTGTCCAATTCGGTAATCATGCTGAATTTGCTGAAAAGGGATTTTTTTTTTTTTTTAATTGATTCAATAGCGTAGCACTTTCTTTAATTTTTTTTTAACTCATTTCAGAGGCTACAACGAAGAGCAAATTGGCGTCGTTGAATGAGAAGCTTGATACGCTGGAGCGTCGTTTAGAACTCATTGAAAACCAAGTGGGTACTGCATCAGCTAATCCCTCTCTTTTTGCTACTTGATGATGTTGTTGTTGTTGTTATACGGCTTCTATGTAAGCATATTCTTCTTGTTTGTATTGTGAATGTGAACAGATTTTCTTGGCTTGTAACACTTGTATGAAACTCTAATGTATTTCTGTGTTTTCGTGCTCTAAAATTGTGATAATGCTATGTTTAGGATTTTCAACTTTACAATCTGTAGATGGGTTTTAATAGCAAACTAGATTTGTATACCTGTGACAATGAGCTCTACTTCAATTGATACCAAGAGGGTAGGGTGTGAAGTTGTGGATTCAAGACTCATTGATTGTGAGTGACTTATTTTTTTTTTATTTTTTTCTTTGGAAGGAAAAGAAAAGATGGTATTGTTTGTAATTGAGCTTAGCATTAGTAGAGGAAGAGCTAAAAATGACATGTTAATTAAAGAGGTAACAAAGAGTATGACTCCGGATAGAATAGAATGGCAGAAAAGAATACAGGTTGTCAACCTTGATTAGTCTATTGGATACACCCAAAATTTTGGGACTAAGGCTTGGTTGTTGATGATGAGGGCATTGATTGTAATTGAGCTTAGCAAAATCAGTCTTCTTATGCTGGTTTCCCTAATATTTAAGACTTCTATGAATTATGCATTAGTATGTCCAAGCCATGTTTTTTCTCCTTGTAACACCTTTATAATGAGCCACACCACTCTTGCAGTTATCAGCCTTCATTGCTTATAAATTTATAATTCTCTCTTCTTGTCTGTAAATATTGGTGCCACCTTTGTGCGACTCTAACTTAATCTTTTATTGCCTATTGCCTAACCTTGTCCATGTAACTTATCATCTAAAGTGTATTCGTAATATGGGCATATTGTTTTACCTTCTGGTTCTTTGATAATTTGGTTTCTTGAAGTATTGGGATTTTCTTGTATGAAAAGCTACAGAACATATAACATCTTTTCATCCACTTTGACTCAGATTTAAGGCAACAAGTTTCTGTTTCTGTGGGTAGATAGAAGCAACATGTTTATGTTGGGTTAGGATAGAAGCAAACTTTGTGGCCCATGAAATGATCAAGGTGACTATGCCTTTTGTTGTAATAAGAATTCTCAATTTCTCTCCCTCCCGCTACATTTGAGGCTTGGTTGAGAGATTTTGTGTTTGTTTATGTTGTTTAATGAAATTTCGATGTTTAGAAGAAACAAAGTTTCACATAGGCATATTGTTGATTAATCCAATTCATTTAACCTTCATGATGACCAACTGCTGAATAGGCTACATTGCTGCATCATTTTTGTAAGCAGTGGTATCTGTTTAAGGGATAAAACTCTTCCTACACAAAAACATTCTGGTCAATGGTCATGGCTACTACAAATTGTAATTCAAGTTGTCACAATTTAAGGAATTATTTTAAACTTCTAAGAGGGTATTTTCTATATGGAGAGTATGATGCCTCATTAACAGGCTCAAAAAATAGTTGTGGACGACCCTTACTGAATCTTTAAGAGTTCCTCCTGTGTACGTATATGTACATATAGATTCTTTCATTAATCACATTGTATGTCATGATCATAAAAAGATGTTTATTGAGTTTCATCACCCACTCTACGGTCACTGAGTCAAGTGGTACCCAACCTTTTCCCTTTAAAAGGGGAGGATTTTAGTTCAATCCATGCAAGGAGTGGTTGGGAAGGGAAAGGGCTGTTACCTTCATCTAGTAACCTAACTATGAATGTATGACTATTTGTTTACAGAGCAAAAGAAAGGGATAATCAGTTTCATTATGGACTGTCATTTAACAATCTAGATATTACTAATACCCAATTCCCATCCAATTATTATAGGTAAAACCCGATCCATCCATTTACCTAATTATATATGTATATAGATGATCAAAATACACCAAAAACTTTCGAAATGACCAAAGATACTCCTAAAACCTAAATATTGACCAAAATACCAATTATGTATGTATAGATATGGATTTGGGTAAATTTTATGTAATTTGTTTGGTACCCAATAAGTAACGCAATTAAAATTCATTTAGTCTTCATTTTAATTCGGTCTAATTGGGTCAGTACTCATTTAACCAATTTATTAAATAGGTGGGTTTGAGTGGATAATAAGTGGGTGGGTTAATGAGTTAGGGTAGATTTTGCCACCTGGCAAGTGCGAGGGTACCATTTTGGTTTGTAGTATCTTATTCGAGCAAAGTTAAAAGACGACGTTTTTCATAATTCGTTAAGGTAATAAGTTATTATTGGAATATTACTTTTACATAGATCTACCAATGATATTACTTTTATTATACACAAATTACAACAGATCACGTCAGTAACGGTGAAAAAGTTACGAATTTTTTTGGATCAGTAGTTATATTTGATCTTATTCACAAAAATATTGCAATATTTGTGGACCCTCATTAGTTTATCAATTGTAACGTCAAGCTCCAGAAGTTAGATATCTCTAATTCAGACAACTCAAGATGCCTGTACAGGCTTTCTGGTTGAGTCAGCTCAACGATGTTTAGCGCCTGCTGTCTAAGTAGTTTGGCGTCTGACTCCCAATCCATCTAATTTTGGCAGATTATCTTGACTTTCTAGTTTTAATGGAAAAATACTGCAATGGACTGCCCATGCTATATTCTTCAATTGTATTTTGACATAAATTGAATTCCTTGACATTTTAACCTAAAGAAAATTAAATAAACAACAAGATGCTTAATTTTAAAAGAGAGTATCGTGGGATTATCCCCATTTTCTCTTCTATCATTTAGCATATGACATCCAGAATGATTGGTTATTCACATATCAATACCTGATACCCGTCGAAAATGGGAAAAACGTAAAAAAGAAAGTTCCATCATTCACATATTGATGAAACATCTCACATTAACCCATTTTGCTATCTTGGCTGTGGGGGAGCAGGGGCTTGCATTGTAATAGGTGACGGTTCTGCTGGACTTGAAATGGTGGGTAGAATGATCCTTTTTTCTGAGACGATAGAGAAGCGATTGGAGTTGGATGCTCCCAGACTGTCCAAGGATTTCATGTATTCAGATGCGTTGTTTTCTATAATCAAAGCATCTTCCAGCTCCCGGACTATGTCAGCCATGCATGGTCGATAAGCAGCATAGGGTTCGACACATAATAATGCCGCCTCCATTACTCTCCACACTGCCTCTGCATGATACCCACCCTTAATGCTAGGATCCACGATTTCATCAATCTTTGACTCTCTATAATGGCGTTTTGCCTGCATGCAATGTGTTCCTCTATCAGAGTTAGTCCACAATTAATAGGTCAGCCGGTCCTCTAGAATATTTTGAATCTCTAGGGACAGATGTGAAGTAGAATTAGAAATTCCATGTAGATACTAATCTTTAGGCATCCATGCAGTGTGAAAGATTAGTGTAATGGCATAGGTCATTGATTCATAAATGTGACTCCTATATAATCATCAAATTCTTAGAAGCTATAACACATGAAATTGGACCGTACCCATTCAACCAGGCTCCATTCGTTTGGTGGCCTATGCATGTTGAGCGGCTCCCGACCACTTACAATTTCTAGTAGAACTACACCAAAGCTATATACATCACTTTTCACAGTTAATTGCTGTGTCGTATATTACCTATATTACCTGAATGATAGATTCAAAGCACAAGGTCAAGTTAAAATTTCCCTACAGTTGCACCCTTTGATACTTAAAACCAACTTCAAGATGAAATGGAACAATGTTGGATGCTTGGGCAGTTAAGATCTACTTAAGATTCCAGAAATCCTATGTATGTATATATTCATGAAGAAGATTAAATGATTGATTAAGTGCAACATAATTTATTGCTCATAGTGACAGAAGTGAGCAAGGTTTGAGTGTTTCAAATCAAAACAAGCCTAAGAAACATTCCGACTTACTCTGGGTCTAGGTAATCAGCTGTCCCTCTCACTTCCACAGAAGCATTACTGTCCCCTTCCTGAGGAGCATATTTTGAAAAACCAAAGTCTGCAACCTTTGCACACATGCTATGATCCAAAAGTATATTACTTGATTTCACATCCCTATGTATTATACAACGTCCAACAATTGAGTGAAGATACGTTAAACCTGAATAATGAAAACACTCATTCAAACATGCTGGTATGGAAAACAGAGAGTAAAGAAAAAAAAAAAAAACAGTGAAATCAACAAAAACAAGCCAAAGGAAAGCCAATCAAGTCAAGTAATTTTGGGAAGCAAGTATGTTGGAAATTCCATTTTCACCCATATACCACACTTCTAGAGCACATAATGGATCATTATTCACAATTGGTCATTCCCATCTTTGTTCTCTATTGTATCTTTTAATCTATCCAAATTCAACCAATCAATAAACATTGCTTTTGTTGGCATTGAAAATTCTGAAGCTGTGTTCATTTGTCATCATGTCATGGTTTTATTTTCTTTTTTCCTTTTTTATCAACGGTAACAGTAGAATACACAATTGGCGGTAGCCCTTCTCCATCACTTCCTTCCCTCTAATAGGTGAACACAATACAGTGCCCACAAAAAGGTACCACTTGCTAGAAATTTCATCATGTAGCAACATTAAGTACTTCAGTTATAGTGCCATGTAGCATATTAAGCAAGTTTTCCTTAGCTTTTCTGAGCATTGAGATTTCCTTTGCATGTTCTCTTTACTTGTGAATTAGAACAATAAGACCCATTTTACTTGCCTCTTGCAGCACCAAGAGCAATAGAAAGTCTGGTTGGCCAGTCCAGAGTTTTTCTTTTTGCTGGTTCCCCTGTGAACAAACGTGATTAGACATTGAAGAATATCAATTGATATCAGTCAGAATAACCAATGCTGTAATAAGTACCATAGAGGCGATCTTGTAGAGAGCCATCAGACATGAAAGGATAAACAAGAATTTGTTATTCATGTTCGCTACAATAACCCAGAAGAGGCACTAGGTTCTCATGCCGAATCTCTGAAAGCAGGTTTATCTGTCAAACACATTGTTAAAGTTGTCAGTGGGAACATTTTAAAAGCAGGTTAAAGTCATACTTCTGAAAAAAAAAAAATTGAAATAATTAAAACTTCGGCTGAACTAATAGGTTGCAAAAACATAAATAATTACACAAGGAAAAATAACTAGATTCCACTTTTCAATTTTATTGATAAAAAGGATAGCCATTGAGGAATGCAGTTTGTTACCAGAATTTCAAGTACTTTTTTTGTATGTAACTTTCTAACTGTTGTATAAAGAAATAGAAAGTTATGATAGGAGGTTCTGATACATAAAAATAGACTATTACCTCATTCTCAAATTCCCGAGTCCCCTGAGTGGACATGGCTGACCGAACCTTCACTGCCACGTCATGTTTATCAGGTATAGTGGTGCCACGGTAAACAGACCCAAATCCACCTCCTCCTATCAATGTTTTGTACTTCTCGGTGATGGTCTCTATGTACTCTAGGTCATAATTCTCAATAGATATTGACTTAAAACTGAGATCATCTTTGCTGGGCAGACAAATAATTATATCTGCATATTTTAGGAGAATTTTGTTGAGAATGAGCATAATTCACAAATCTAAATATACAGTTGAAACTGGCCTCAAGTAGTCTGGCAACCTAAATTATGTGCTCACCTGATTGATATTATCCATTGTTCATACTCTTGAGTGAATTATGAAAACAAAGTAAAATTGTGGTTGTTGGGCACCACAATTTTCTTCCATCTGGATGCATGATCTACGTGGGGGGGGAAGTGGGGGGAGAATCTATTGTTTTCTAGTCATCCCCTTGGGTGTTAGATGGGATTTCTTAACTCATATCCATGATGATGCCTTCATTATTCATACTCACTACTCAGAGGATAAGATTTCATTTATGTATTTAGAGGATAAGATCTTCATTCATGCTTTAGATCCTCTTTCATGCTATGTATATTCTCCCAGCAAGATATCAGACATCAATGGATATTAATGAGTGAAAAATAGATTGGTAGACTTACTGTCATTTATTTGGTGTACTTTCCCATCAAATCTTCCTTGAGGCCTTATTTTTCGTCTATAAACACAAACGAAAATGATTCCGACTACAACAGTAAGCAGGAAGGATCCACATGCAACAACGCCAATGACGATTACTGGTGTATGTTTTGGTCCAGGATCACATGTTCCGTAGCTGAAAAATAGATTCCAAATTTCAGATTTCCCATTCTTATATACATCCATTGTTTCGGTTTATAGGCAATAGAATTCATACTCTGTAGTAAGTCTTGAGCTGTTGAAGCTGGGTTGAAGCCCTTTGTCTAAATGAGTATTGCATCCGAAATATCTGGAGCAAGCACATTATTACTGAATAAATGGCGGTATGTTTCATAAACAGGAATCCGGTTAAAATTTTACAGACATGTACTAGTTTATATATGGGAAATAATAGATAATAAATTCAAAAGAAAACTTACAGGAATTTCAAATATGGCAGTGAGTTAAGAGATTCTGGAACCCGCCCCACAAGATCATTGCGTCTCATATCCCTGATAATTATTGTAAATCAATGAATGAGTGAAACATGATATTTCTGATATGCAATACTTCAATTAGGGAAGTTACTCACAATACTAATTAGAATCTAAGTGAAGGAAGAAATGAGGAGATCTGTAGAACAACTAAAAAAATTGAGCTAGTGTTCCCAAAGTATTTGAATTCAAGGTCAAGGGCATACTGCATCCACGTTGCACTCATTTTGGAAATGGAATGTCAATTTTGACAGACCCTCAGGATATGAATCTGAGGTTTAAGCATTATAATTGTATATTTTTTTTGGATACAAGAGAATCATACTTGTAGATAAAAAGAAAGAGGGCAATTTTCTAAATTTAATTATTTATATAGAGCAAGAACATTTTATGTCTATGTCTGTAGACATAGGCATATATCAGTGAGACATGATATTGCTATCTATAAACTCTTTATTGGAAATTTTAGGAGTGGATTGGGTAATGTTGTCAGGCAAGTCTAAAATAGAAAATTTATGGTATTTTCACAGCATCAGTAGAATGGGTGTAGTATTATCATGACCAACACCCCACACAGTATCTAAAGTGACACGCTTAATCCACTTAAAATAATTTTTATTGCTTGCAGAGCAAGCAGAGAGCAACTCTATGAAGCTTAGTGTCTATGGTAAGCTATATGCAATTTTGTATAAGAAAATTCCAGAGTCGGGGAAGGCAGAATTGGAGGCTACCCATCAATCTCACACCCTCACCAACAAAGAATCCTGCCAAGTAGAACTTCTAGGACAAATTTATCAGAATTTGATGTAAAGATGATCAACATTATATGTCAATTGATTGATATATCACCATGCTTAGGGAAAATGGGATGGTCCTTGACTCTAATGAAAGCAGGCTCTTTGCAGTTCTTATAATATCTTTCTTTAAATTCATTTATAAATGCAAATATCACATCATCAGAATCTAGTGGATTTAAAGGCTATATTTTTTTTATAATTCAATAGTTGGAGGAGAGAGATTTGAATCCTGTTCTCCTCATAAAAGAGAACACACCAATCGAGCTATAAGGTTCTGAGTGATTTAAAGGCTATATATTGAATCACCAATAACTTAAACTTGAATTGGTAAAAATAAAAATTGAAAAAATTGCACTAATGTCAACATGGAGTAAGGAGGAAACTCTGGGATACTGCCATTGAAGTTATTATTGCTCAGATTCCTGCATATCACAAACAAATTAAATCAATATATTAAAAAAAAATCATAACCCAGATACTCAAGACAAAAAGACACTGACAACACAATAGAAGACAGCAATATGAACCATACAGTGGAGTTATGTTGGCCAGTAGAGTGATGCTGGGAGGGATTGTCCCTTAGAAGTTTACTTGAAGAAAGATTCCTAGAAGAAAGTACAATATTGAACAATACCAAAATAAATATCAATAAATTACCCACTCCACAAAATAGCCCCAAAAGGCACCCATACAACTAGATAGGTGAACAAAAGCACATTCAAAAGAAGGATAAAGGGAATAAGACTTGCACGCTATTAATGCTATATGGACCATTATTATAGGGCTCACAAACCAAACCAAGCAAGGTATTTGGAAAACATGGATCTCCAGACCAACTCTCCAACAGTTCATGGGCTTGGTTATATACCAACAACTCATTCTTCACCTTTGAAATCACTTCCACTGAAGAAAGAAAATTGTTCATATAAGAGGCATTGGTTAGTCACTTGAACCCAATGGGGTGCACTTGAACTTAAATTTGGTAAACTGAACTGAACTCACCATCCTGTTGGTTAGTCTCTTGATGCCATGGTTTCACCTGCAAGATCTCATAGGCATTGCAAATGGGCCCAAACACAGACCCAGAGGCTTTGATCAAACGCAACTTAAGAGACCCATTTGCTCTACCATCCCAAGTAAACTCCCCATAATTGGACCCATTAGCCCATATATCAAAGTTACCCTTTATCTTTTCATTGTTGATGTAAATATCAAACACCCTTTGCCCAAATTTAACAGTCTCATTGAGCTCTAGGAAGTTGAGGAACACACGGTAATCTGATCAGTCCTCTTGGTCGAGCTCAACTTGGAAATCCAATCGATCTGAATGGTTTAGAGCTGTATGTAGGACTTGTAGAGGTGCTTTCAAATTAGTAGCATTGTAGTTGGAGACGTTGACAGAGGATGATGCTATACTGTTGACTGTTGAATTTGAAAATGGCTTCCAAATTCTGTCACTTTCGTCAGATGGGTACCTGAAATTTGCAAGTGTCAAGCATAGGCATATGAGCTAGACATTTGGTTTAAGGTGTTTCCTGTGATATCTAACTTTTTGTTGCTTATTGTAACCTACTCTTACATTGCTAGTCATGTTCTTACCATATAGACTAGCAATATAAAATAAAGGGGAACACTTAGGTCCCGTCATGGGATTTTTGTTGATTTTGATAAAATTTTTGTGTTTTGTGATAAATGTTGTATCCGTATTGATAAATGTATGTTTATTGTTGTAAAAATAAAATGTGTGAATTCTGGTAGAATTTGTGATAAAGTTAACTTTGTTTTTTCTCCAAAAAAAAAAAAAGTTAACTTTACTGCAAAATTACACCTATTTTACAATACCCTGAGAGACATTTATCAAAATACACACAAGTATTACAAATTTTAACACGTTTGGAGGGATGGTCCCACAATAGGACCTAAGAATTTCCCATAAAATAAGTACATTAGAGTTTTTTTTTTTTTTTTTTTTTTTTTTTTTTTTTTAGGCCAAGACAAAAATGGGTTTAGCTTAAAACAACATTATAGGAGTATTCACACAAGAGCATTACCTCACACCACAATTTTATACTATGTTCAAATTTATGAGAAATGATGTCCATAATTCGTGAACAATATTGTCCTCATTTGGATGGTGTATGATATAGGTGGTGTGAACATATATTTTTTTCATATTTAAATATTGGGGTAAATAATGTTTAAATAAGATAAAAGAATAAGGAAAAAAATATATATAAATGAAGTAGAAAAATAATAGAATCCGTTGAAAAGTGTATTTGAAAAAGTAAGTAAGTAGGGAGACGGTTAGAGATACTTTTACAATACCTTGCACATTCACTTTGAAATGTAGCATGCTTGTGGCGAGGTTGATGAAGCTCCTTTTTTGGGTGGGTTAGCTAAATTGTGACTAAAAAAGCTATTTGCATACGAGGAAATGAAGACCGTTGTTTGTGTGGATTATTGTAACTAGGTTTACTATCCGTTTGGGCTAATTCATTTTATTTGAAACATAAGATGGATAAAATATGGTTAAACAGAGAAAAAGTAAAATTTTAAAATACTATATTATATTTAAGTTAATATAAACTAAGTTTTAAATTTATCCAAATAGTCACTAAGTATAATTTAAAATACTCTTCCCTACTCACGAGACTATAAACCGCACTAGGCAAGAAAGGAATCACAATTCACAATGCAATGCAATGCAATTAATGCATTTATAACTATTACTGCTTCTGTCGTGAATCGACAGTTCATATTGGCATATGAATATGAGAACAGTATCGTAGAATTAATAATAACAATATGACAACGAAGTGGGGTGGCAATTATGACAGTGGCAACTATATAATACGCAGCAGCGGTGTTGGTGTCTTAGTGATGATATTGACAATGGAAAAGGTGGTTGTAGAGTTAGTGAGAATACTAGTGTATTTAGTGTATGTATCATGGAGTCAGAATTAATTGGTTTTTGCCACTAGCCTTAGGTATAGTGACATCTCTTGAGCTCCCCATAGAGGTGTTTAGAGTCCAAACCCTAGAAGGGATATATCGTATACAATGGAAGAGATTTTAGGACATCCAATAAATATACATAAATTGAAGTTGCAACACCAACTCTTCAAGAGGGTACTAGTAATTGTAAGGTGTTAATATGGACACGAAGTCATAATTTTTTGATATACTACTTATGATGATATTTAGGACACATTTCTTTTAGCCTTATACCACAGCCCTTAATTAATGATCCATTTTCTTTATTATTTGGCTTGCAAAGAAAGTAGAAGCATACCTGATGTCCACTGTGCCCCCCCAAATCTACTCTTCTAACCAGTTTCAAGAGACTAGGAGAAGAAAGCCCCTGCAGATACTCCGAATTTTTCAGAGGCCTTAGTTCAACTTTCAAAATGTATGGATCTCCCTTGATCTTCTGTAAGCAAAAGTCTATATGATTCTCAGTAGCTCTAAATATCCCCTCCACTTCCATGTCCTTGGACGAGCTCATGACTAGACTTATTGTGGAAGCACCAACCAAAACATTAAAGGAAGTATCCAAAGTTGTGCTTAATTCATCACCAAAAAGAAATGTACCCCTTACTAGATAGTCTTCATTCTCAATTGTTGTTAAGTTATAACATCTTTTTCCCGAATCTATGTTGAATAGTCGGGATTTATTATAGGCCTCAGTATTCACCACTGGCTTGCTTTCATTTCGGCAACCTGTTCTATCAGGGAACCAGCTATCATCTGGTTTCCAAATTATAGTATTTTTTTTGTCTGTAAAGTTTGAATCAGCACAGCATGCTAAGCTCACAAATTCTGCCATGAATAACATTAGAACATAGAAGCACGTTAATTATGTATAGGTCATTGTAAATAGTTTTTGTCATCTTAGACACAACTGCAATATATGCTATGTGCAACTAACTATAAATTTCAATTATGAGTTGGAATTAGCTTAATTGATCAAACCTATTATCATTAATATTATCTACATAAAATAAAATAAAAATAATGGTGATCTTGATCTGTTGATAAAGAGTAATTATCATAAAACGGATACTAATAGTTCAACTCATATCATAACTATAAAAAATAAATATACCATCTTTATTACCAAGTGAATATGCCTTTACAAACATCATAATTATTATCACATGTATCTAGTTAACAACCTTGAGCTCATGGCTTTGCATAATCAATCTGTGGTTAATCTTTCATCAAATGAATTGACCAAATATATCAATCAATTAACAAGATCGGCCTTTCCAATGATTTCAATAGGCTACCATATTTCCACCAACTGAATACAGATTATATGTGTAACAATTTTTGCAGTTCGACTTACGACATAGCATATATGAACTTTTTTAGCTTTTGAGATAGATCATTCTCCCTCTACCTAAATTATTAACCCAGATCTTATTAATCCAAAAAAATAAAACGCAGATCTTATGGTTTTAACTATTAAATTAAAACTGGATGATATAAAATTTTGAACAAATTTAATGTATTAATTCTGATAAAGATTAATCCTACGAAAATGTTAAGAGAAACCCTTGTTAATAAATCAGTCATGGCATCATTGATAATCTAAAAATTTTTTTTACATATATACTAACCTTCTTGTTCACAACTAGTTGATTCAAAAAGTAGGAGAAGGCAAAGGATTAAACACACAACGGCCAGTCTCAAACTCCAACTATCCGATCCCTCCATCATCGTCTTATCTTAAAAGGAAGCCTTTCCATTGGATATCATACTCTTTTCAGGATCAACCAACTTCTTCTCCACCAACTACTAAACAAACTCTTTCTGAAATCCATGAACACAACCTATTTCTCACATGGAGGCTTCAACGGTTTGTACAACTTAGTAAAATTCTTCAGATTTCCGATAATCCAAATAATAAAGAAAGATTCTTATTTACTAAGGCTCACGTTGTAATTAACATACAAACAAAGTCCTAGAGATTTTCCACAAAAGAATCATCACTATAGAGCCGCTACGACAAAAAGAGCATCAGAAGAAAGAAGGTTAGTAAAGAAAAGACTCGTCAACATGGGTTTGCTTCAAATGTAGGAATCAATGGAGGAGCCTAGGCAGGAAGATGAGAGAGCAATTGTTTTAGAATAATTGAAATATATGATTATCATTTAAGTGTTAAATTATTCAATTTTGGAATTGTAATGTTTAATTATTGAAATCTAATAATGTTGTATGCTTATGTTGGTTGGGGTTAATTAAGAATATTGAACTAATATGGTTTAAAATAATAAGTTGCTCAAATTTTGCAATATGATTTTTTTTTTTTTTTTTTTCCCAATTAGTAAACAACAATTGTGGGATGCTAATAGCTGGGAATGTCGGTCGAAAGTTGCGGCCGTTCATATCCTCTATTACTCTTGCAAACTTCGGTTCTTCCACCATGCTTCATTCATGACTCATGAGTTTATCATTTTTTCCTTGTTCTTAAGCACACAAAAAAGGGGGCTATATATGCAATGGAAATCCCCCTCCTTGATTTTTTAATAGATAATTTACAAGAAAAATATGCTTGATTTTTCAAACTCATCCTTTCAATATCATGCTTACTTCATCATTTCTTTTTCATGCATTATTATTATTATCTCTCGCATTGTGGAGAGAGGTTAGATTCTCAATTGCTTTGGGTTCGTAATGTTATGTCATTTTTATGTCTACAATTTTCTCAATTTTCAATCTGTAATGTTAAAACTGATGTAGAATGATATATTATGCTAAATTGCTACAAATCTCATTACAAATTTTTATATATATATATATATATATATATATATATAATCCAGAAATTTATTTATTATCTTATTGATGTGGAACCAATGATATTCATTAACACGTCAGTTTAAGTATTTTGTAGCAAAGTTGGTAATAGTAGTCTTAGTGTTATCCAATTGTGAACATGCACAAATCAATTGTACCAAAGAAGACATATGGTAGATGAACACAAATCATATACAATATAATAAAAGTTAGGCATTAGAACCCATGATTGTGGCCTTATTTGCACCAAGTCTTCATTCACTAAGTGGCTACTCTTTATTAGAAATTTGGGTAAATTACATAATTTTCTTTTAGTTTAGAGAGATTTAAAATTACACCCTTATTTTAAAAAGTTTTAATTAAAACCTTTATCGTTTTTTTAATTGTTTTAATTTGTGTCCTCAATAAGTCACTATTAATTAAAAATAATATAAATTCACATAAGTCATGATTAGAATATATCTAAATAATTAAAGTAATGGTTTCTTTTATTTTTATTATCTATTTTATTATTCAATTTCGTTAATAGTTGTTTATAATACTAGTCTATATAAATAATAAGTACAAAATAAAAAAGATTGAACATTTGCTTGTGTTAAAATACATGCCACATCAACTTAATTACTTGATACATTAGATTGTTGTTTGCTATATGTGCAAAAAAATTGATATAAAAACAGACTATCTATTTAAAAAAAAGGGAAGATATTTTTCCACACTATCTACAATTTACACCACCAAAATGTGGATATATTATATATAAATTGTGGACATCATTGTCCATAAATTTGGACATGCTCACAAATTGTGCATTTTAAGTTGTGTAAAATAGGCCATTTGGATATTCGGCCCAGTGGTAATCCCCCTTCCCAAAAAGCCTCACTCCTCTATGAGGGTGTGAGTTCAATCTCCGGGGTCTTCAAATATTCATGTGTGTGAATTTAGATTAGAATTTCTATCATATCTAAAAAAAAAAAAAAAAAATGTTGTAAAATAGTGATGTAAAGTGATGTGAAAATATCATATAGACTTACAAAAAATAAAAATAAAAAAGAGGAAAAATATAACTTACCGTAAATTTTCGCTATTAGTTAGATTTACAAAGCAAATGATCCCTTTGCTAAAGCTACCATAAATTTTGATTATTTTCTTCTTTTTCATATATAATTTATACTAAATTTAGAGAAAACAAAACAATATATGCTATGTGTCATAAAATTTTGCCATGTCCCACACAAAGCTCACATCGATGATTACAACAAATCATTGGCATATTCGAAGCGTTAAACTTTGGCAGTGGCTAGTACATAGGCCAAAAGTTCAACTAGCATCTATCTTTTATGGTCTTAGCAAAAAAAAAAAATAATAATCTTTTATGGTAGCCCTCCCTTCTTCCTACTATTTTTATTATTATTTGAAAAAATAGAAAACCCTTTGGCACGGATGTAAAGTCAGGTATGACAGTTATAAACTTTGAGACTGTAAAGTGAAATCAAGTGGCAAGGTAGTGACCGTAAGCTTAGACAAGCTTCAAGCCTAGGCGTAATGGGGCATAATATCCTTCAAATTGTCAAACAAACAAATAAATCATTCATTAGATTTCAGACACCAATCTAAGATACCCAATCTTGTCAGACAGAAATGCAGTAATTCAACATGCATAATCTCCTTCAAATTGTCAAACAAACAGTTGAATGATTCATAAGATTTTAGTACTCATCTTGATCAATCGAGGAACTTAAGCAAGTAAGAGTCCGTTTGTTTTGATGTAAAATAATTTTCAGAAGTTGTTTTACGCTTATAAAATGGAATGAGCCTAAAACAATTTACATTTTAAAGTGAGTAATTTTATGGTCAAAGTATGTTATTTTTAGTTTGACCGTTTTTTCTGGTAAGGCCAAAAAGAAAAATAAAATCTGAAAATTATTTTTAGTCGAAACAAATGACCCTAACTCTCTAGAGCAAAGTGGTTTAATTTGGTTATAAAATTGAAAAGACTAAATATGTGTATTGTGTGCAAAATTGTTTTCTAGATCCAGGCATACATATGAGTGATGTAAAAGTAAACAAGTGTATAATACAAATATAGTACAATTGGCTTGGACTTGTTTTTTTTTTTTGGGTAAATCGGGCTTGGGCCTGTTGGACTTGTATTGATTGGATGGTTTCACTCTCTTATCTAATTTGCGACAAAGAAATTTTAAGCCTGCAAGGCATGAAAGTGTAGGCTTAATTACTTGTTTGCAAATTAAGGAAATCGTTTTAAAACTGAAAATTCCATTTCAGATTTTTCGGCTTTCAAACTCAGCACCATTTCATTTATCAATAAATATCCATAAGGTTAAGGAAAACACTCGCGTTCATGCCAAAAAAATCCATAGATCAATACAGAAACATTTCAAAAAAAAAAAATGATTTGAACAAATTGTAATGTTCTTGATGACCCTTTCATAACAAAAGCCAAGAATGCAACTAATTTCAGTTGATGATTACAGCAATTTATTGCATGTCAAAGTTACCACTAGTCCACTTGATTTTCCCACTGGCACTAGTGCTACATTCAATACAAATCACGCAATTTACAAACATGAACAACTATATAGAATTTAAAAGAAATCAAACACTTCAATTTGAGATATAAAAAAAAAAAAAAAAAAGCCATCTATATGTTTGCAAAGCAATCTCAAGATGACAAACACCTCTGTTGCTCCTCCTTGGTTTTCATTTTACTTCCTCTGGTTCTTTGACCCAAAACGAAGAATCAAGTAAAACAAAACTCTATATACTACAGCCCAACCCAACATTATGAGCACCTTTTCCCACCTCTTTGATTCACTCCCATAAATATGAAGGCCATCCAAAATATTGAGACCAGTCACTTCTGTCCCATCTGGGTTTTGTCCAAAAGTTGTGTTTGTATGATACTGGTTCAGCAAAAGACCTTCATAAGGATATGTCATTGTGGAAATCTGGTTCATCCACTTCCAATAACTAGGAATATCATGAGCATTCAAGAAGTAGCCACAGAACAAGAAGAAGAGGGCAGTGAATGCAATGACTGCTGCGTAACCCAATATATAGTTTGGCACCACTGAGCTCACAAACACCACGAACGAGTTTGTTGAGAGGAGGGAAACATAGAGAGCAACCAAGAAATATATGAAAGATCCGCGGAGCTTCAAAGCACGCCACACAATGATAGCATAGACTGCAGCCTGAATGGCAAGGAAAGGAAGGTAAGTTATGATACCAGCAATTGTGTAAGACGAGGCTCTATATGCATTGTGGGAAGTCTCTCTGATGAATATGAATCGCTCTTGAATGAAGCCTGGGACAGCGTCGTTGGATGAGAAGAAGAAGAGGCAGACAGTGAAGATGAAGAAGCTGATGCGGTTTGTGATTCCTTGTAAGTCTGGTTTGGGGCTCCTGAACACTGTGGCCATCATGAATCCCATTATGGCGAGGACCACTAGTCTTGAGAGGAAAAGCTCGGGTGTATGATGGATGTTCTTGAAGTTGCGGCGAATGAGTATGATGATCTCTGAGAAGAATGAATTAGCAAACTTTGGGCCGAGATGGTTGTGTTGAGCCATGGAGTTTGGAGCAACATTGTTAGCTTTAGAGAGGGAAGCACAAAAAAACAGAGAGAATAATCTGTGTATTGAGTATTCTGAATAATCATGTCTATATAAAAGAATATATATAGGCCTAGTCTAGTGTACGGTATAGTAAATACATAGTAAACCCTAGGAAACCCTAGACTAGTACAATAACAAATGATATATACATATTAACATCCCCCCTCAAACTCAAGGTGGTTTGACAGAAGCCATCTTGAGTTTGGAAACAAGATCACGAAAACGACCAGGAGGAAAAGTCTTCGTAAAGATGTCAGCAGTCTGATCAGAAGAGCTAACTGGAAGAAGATGTAGGATGCCAGCAGACAGATGATGACGCACAAGATGACAATCAATCTCAATATGCTTGGTGCGCTCATGGAAAACATCATTATGCGCAATCTGAATAGCACTACGGTTGTCACAATGTATGACAGTCGGTGAAGAATGTGTAACACCCATATCTTCCAACAGCCAACGAAGAGCAAGAAGTTCAGAAGTAGTATCAGCCAGAGCACGGTACTCTGCCTCAGTGCTAGAGCGAGACACAATATGTTGTTTCTTACTGCGCCAAGAAATAAGAGAGTCTCCCAAAAAGAAACAAAATCCAGTAGTAGAGCGGCGGTCAGTAGGATCCCCGGCCCAATCAGCATCAGAATAAGCACAGAGGTCAAGGGTGGAGTGAGCAGAGAAGTGAAGTCCGTGAAACATAGTACCCTTGATATAGCGAAGAATGTGAAGCACTGCAGCATAGTGTGTAGAATGGGGAGCAGATAAGAATTGACTCACCAAATGAACAGCATGAGCAATATCAGGGCGGGTTACAGTGAGATAAACTAAGCTGCCAACAAGCTGACGATAGAGAGTGGCATCACTAAGAGGTGTGCCATCCAAGGGAGTAAGGCGAGCATTCATCTCAAGGGGTGTAGAAACAACTTTAGTGTCAGTCAGGCCAGCACGAGATAACAAGTCAGAGGCATACTTAGCCTGAGAGAGATAATAACCAGTGGAATCAGAAGAGACCTCAAGGCCTAGGAAGTAGCTCAGATGACCAAGATCCTTCATCTCAAATTGTTGGTGGAGAAATAGCTTGAAATCAGAAATGCCAGAGTGATCATCCCCAGTAATGATCATGTCATCAACATATAGTAGAAGAAGAATCATACCCTTATCAGATCGGCGGATAAATAAGTGCTGTATCATGAGAACTGGATGAGAAGCCAAACTGATGTACAATACTGCTAAACTTGGCAAACCAGGCTCGAGGAGCTTGCTTAAGACCATAAAGAGCGCGACGAAGGAGGCAAACTTTGTCAGGACAGTCTGAATAACCTGGAGGTGCCTGCATATAGACTTCTTCAGTGAGATCACCATTTAAAAAGGCATTCTTAACATCCATCTGAAAAAGAGGCCACTGATGAACTGCAGCAATAGCAAGAAGACTACGAACAGAGGTAATACGAGCAACAGGAGCAAAAGTCTCCTCATAGTCAATCCCATATTCCTGAGCATATCCCTTGGCAACAAGACGAGCCTTATACCGTTCAATAGAGCCATCAGATTTGGTCTTGATCTTGTAGACCCATTTGCAGCCAATGACAGATTTACCAGGAGGCAAATCAACCAAGTCCCAAGTATGAGTCTTCTCCAAAGCCTGAAGTTCCTCTGTCATTGCTTGCTGCCAAAGAGGGTTAGTACAGGCCTCACGATAGGTGTGAGGCTCATGAAGGGAAAGTACAGCTGAAAAACAAGAATAATCACGCAAATGAGCAGGAGGTGCTCTTACCCGGTCAGAACGACGAAGGGGGAGGAGAGGAGTCTGATCAGTGACAGGATCCACAGGCGGTGCAGGTTCTTGGGGCGAAGCCGGAGAGTCAGCAGGAGGAGCAGCAAGAGGGAGGTCAGGAGTCTGATCAAGGACAGGATCCACAGCTAGTGGAGGTGCTAGAGGAGAAGCCGGAGAATCAGCAGGAGATATAGGAAACAAAGGTAGTGATGGATTAGTAAAAAAGGAAGGGGTGGAACAAGTTGTAAACTTAGACAGGGAATTAAACATGGTATGTTCCCAGAAAACAACATGACGAGAAATGCGAAGACGTTGAGAGATAGGGTCCCAACAACGATAACCTTTGTGTTCAATCCCATACCCAAGAAAACAACATAGACGAGATCGAGGTTCTAATTTGGAATGTTCATGCGGCTGAAGTAAAACAAAACATGCACAACCAAAGACGCGAAGAGAAGAGTAGGAAGCTGGAGTACCATAGAGACATTCAAAGGGAGTCACATTTTGGAGAGCTGAGGATGGAAGACGGTTGATGGTGTAGACAGCAGTGAGGGCGGCTTCCCCCCAAAAACGTTCAGGACATGAAGCAGAAATGAGGAAAGCCCTAACAGAGTCAAGTATGTGGCGGTGTTTGCGTTCAGCCCTACCATTTTGCTGAGATGTTCCTGCACAGGAACGCTGAATAATGGTGCCTTGTGTGTGAATGAAATCAAGGAATTGAGAGTCTCTATATTCCATGGCATTATCAGTGCGGAAGATTTTAATGGTTTTTGAAAACTGTGTGGAGATCATTTGGGCAAATGTGCGATAGATTTGAGCTAATTCAGAGCGATTGTGCATAAGATAGATCCATGTATATCGAGAAAAATCATCAACAAATATGACAAAATATTTTGATCCACCTACAGTGGCAGTGGGGCTAGGTCCCCAAATATCAGAGTGAATCAAGTCAAAAGAGGCATGAGAAGAGGAGTCACTATTATTAAAAGATAAGGCTAGTTGTTTGGCCAACTGACACGATACACAATCAACTGAATCATGTTTGACTTGACCCAAGAAACCACTAGAGACTAAAGAGCGAAGTTTTTGAACGGACACATGACCTAAACGTAAATGCCAAAGACTCAAAGGAAAAACAGAAGCAGTATGAGCAACCTGAGACGGAGGGGGTGTCGGGGTGGAAGGTAGGTGGAGTGAAGTGAGCTCGAACATCCGTCCCACTCTACGGCCTGTCCCAAGAACTTGATTCGTCCGAGGATCCTGCACACGACAACCAGAAGAACCAAACCACAAGTCATAACCAAGTTCACATAATTGACCAACAGAGATGAGATTAAGAGTGAGGTTGGGAATAAGATATGTGTCAGAGAGAGACAGTGTAGGAGTGGAAACAGAACCAGTATGGTTGGCAGAAATGTACGAGCCATTAGCAGTTTGAATAAGAGGAGCATGAGTAGTAGGAATAACAGAAGAAAATAACTGAGAATCGGGAGACATATGATTACAACAAGCAGAATCAAAATACCAAGTGTTACCTGAGACAGCAGAGGAAACCTTACCAGAAGTAGACAGAATTTGTTTGACTATGGAAAAGACTAAGGATCTTAACTCACTAACCGAAACATATGAGAGAGAAGGAGCAGAGAATGATTCTTTAGCAGCAGCAACAACAGAGGGATTACCAGGCCTTGGAAGAGTTCTTGAGTGACTTGGCTTGGGAGGCCTGGTTGGGCAGTTGTAGACAATGTGACCAATCTTGTGACAATACCGACATTGGACAGTAGGGCATTCAAATAGAAGATGTCCCTGTTGATAACAATTTTTGCAGTATTTCGAACCATTCTTGGATGAGGAAGAAGGATGAGCAGCAATAACACTCTGAGGAAGTTTAGTGTTATCCATTAGAAATGAATAAGAAATATAGAAAATATCTGCAAAATAAAACAAAAAATAATGGGTAAGCCTTCTTTTTTTTTTTTTTTTTTTTAGGGCTGACGTCAGCAGTGAGTACGGGTTACGGGCGGGTCGGAGCGCGGCTCGGGTCACGCACGGGTCGGGGCGCGTGGATCAGAGTACAAAAACACGCCGGAAGCTTCACCGGCGCGTGGGTCGTTTTCTGGCGGCGAGATTTCTGGTGTAGATTCGTCTTGACGAGACGAATCCTTGGATAGCTTGCACAAGACAGACGGAGCAGCCTAGCGGCGGCGGCGGAGATCAGAACCGGCGGGTTTGCCGGAGACAAACGGGGCGCGTGGCGGCGCGTGAGCAGGTTTCTGGCGTTGCAATTTTCAGGTTTTGGAAATCGAGCTCTGACGATCAGAGCGGTAGGCAGCACAGGATGAACGGAGGTCTCTGGAAGCAATTGCAGGAGAAGAGAGGCACGGCTGTTTTTTGGAGAAAAATTGTTTTCAGAAAACCCTAGACTAGTTTTAAGAATCACAATGCCAAAAGATTAATTTGGCTCTGATACCATGTTAGCTTTAGAGAGGGAAGCACAGAGAAACAGAGAGAATAATCTGTGTATTGAGTATTCTGAATAATCATGTCTATATAAAAGAATATATATAGGCCTAGTCTAGTGTACGGTATAGTAAATACATAGTAAACCCTAGGAAACCCTAGACTAGTACAATAACAAATGATATATACATATTAACAAAGGCCAGGGGTGAGATAGTCATTTTCATTGACTGTGTAGTCACTGCTGTGAGGTGTTGGAGTGCTGGGGAGGATTTCACTGGAGTATGCGTAGCTAGGGGAAAAACTGTTTTAACACCAGATACACAACATAGACAAGAGAGCATAAATCTATGTGCTTAATTATGTGATAGGAGAGAGTTTACCTCCAAATCAGTTTAGAGTAATCTTTCTTCAATTCACTATGTGACAATTCATAAGACCATTTACATGTACATTTTAAACAAATTATGTGACTAAAAGTATACGTAAATAGTTTTATAAGTCGTTACATAATAGATTTGAGAAAAAATTCTTACAAACTGGTTTGGAAATAAATTTTGTCCTCCTCGACTATGAAACTATTCAAAAGATCATCTTTATTTAAAATAAGTCAAATTCATAACATCACACTGTACCTCAATAAATCCAAAAAATAAATTTTCAACTGTGAAATAAACCATAAAACAAGAAGATGTGTCTTTAATCAATTATCTCATTGGTTTTGGCACTTTTTGATTGGTCCGGGAAGGTGTGAGCCTCGATACTTGCATAACTCCAAGTTCGCTAGCCGTCCATGACCTTGAATTATTATTATATTGGCTTCTTACACTGTGATCAAAAGCATTGATGCTGGCATATGAATTAGTTTGTAATTGTAGGCGCTTTTCCTTTTCTTTGTCATGATCATTATCAGTACTCCCTTCTGCCTGAGGTCGGCTGTGACGCGATGGATTAGGTGTTGGTGGTAGAGTCAAAACAAACATATCCTCCCCTGTCAATGTCGGAGGCTTCAAACCGGTACTGCAAATTCATGAGCCATAGCTTCAACTCCATGTATAGATTGATCATATTCTTGTATCACATCAATTAGGTGCTCTATGGAGTTTTCTCCCTGGGGATTTTCCGCCCCATCCGTGCTACATGGTGAGAGACATCTTTGGGTGATCCTTGAAACATGAGTTGGCCACGAGCCAAGATTATGAGATGGTCAAGGAGTAATTGGATTCTTGATGAAGGCTGGTGGATTGTGAGGATTACAGTGCTTCCAGAGCGTGCAATGTGGTGCACCTTTTCAATGACGCTATGAGCACTGGTGGAGTCTAGACCCGAAGTGGGTTCGTCCAGGAAGAGTAATGATGGTCCATGGATGATGTCCACCCCTATTGTCACTCTACGACGCTCTCCACCAGAGACTCCTCTGGTCCCCTGGTCACCTATATAGGTTTTCCGAGATGACTACAACATATATAGACAATACTTCAGAAAAATTAAAACATCTTAACAAATTTCTCTATTATGATGAATTAATCATTTAATCAATTGAGACATGATTTAAATTCAGGATCACATACTCTTTTGAAAATCATGATAAATTAGCACTTGTTCCAAAATTATAATTAAATTAATAAGAAATTAATTTATTCATTTAATCAATATTCTAACAACCTTAAAGGCTGTATAAACAATTAATTCAAGACCTAGCATGAAGAAAATTTTGTAAAGAAGAGTAAGCAATTTGAAGAAAGAATTGGCTTCTGATTAAGTTTTAGATATAAATTTTCTTACTCCAACCAGTGCAACAAGTTGGAATGATTGTAGGTGGAACTGAATCCTAGAGAAATAGAGGTCTTATGATAACTTACATATGCATATCAATGATATCATAAAGTATATGTTGAATTACAAATGACTTACAGACAAGCCAAGCTGCTCGATCAGCTTCTCCACACGTTGAATCTTATCCGCCGTTGATATTGAGCCCACCCGAAAATCAGCAGCAAACATCAAAGTCTCATACACAGTAAGCATTGGAAATAGCCTATCATCCTGCATTATATATGCTGAAGTCCTTTTAATCAAGCTGGGGCTCATTTCCTTCCCATCCAAGGACAACCTGCCTTAGAGACTCCCACTTGCTATTCTCCCAGCCAATCCATCCAATAAAGTAGATTTCCCTGCACCACTTGGACCCATGACTGCAGTGATGCACCCCTTTGGTGCATACCCTGTAATCCTGTTCAACAAGTCTACTTCTTCTTTCAACCATTTCCCTTCATTATTCTTCTTTTTCTTTGTCACGGTATATGTAAGGCTTGTAAACTCGAGCCCACCTGTGAAATTAACTGGCTTCCCTATGTCAATCACCGTTTCACCACCACGATCACTATTGGATTGAGCCATTTGAAATTAATTACTCTTTAGCTAGTGAGTGATGTGAGTATGTGAAAGTTTATATGGCATACAGAAACGGTTTTTACAGGCTGGTGACACAATCTAAGGAGGTAGTTTCAAAGTTCATATGACATTGAGGAATCCGTATTAAGCCGTCCCAATCGAAAGAAGAAAATGCCTTCTTGTTTCCTTCGTCGTCTGGTTTTGACATTATTGTGTGCATTTTAGCCGAGAGTTGCCTGGCTTTAACCCATCTCTTTGGACTTATATATATGTTCCCCCGATTATGGAATTATCAAAAAATAAAATTTAGGGACCTCCCCATTCTTAGGAATAATTTATGAAATTTGAGAAAAATTTTGTATGAACATGCTTGCAGATTTTTTTGGTGTCATTATGTAGCTTCAGAAGTAAACAAGTTTTGTGTATTGGTGATCTAATCAGAACATTTGCATGAGGTAAAATCATAACCTTCTCAACGTAGCTTTCAAGGAAGCAAATGAAGAGAGCATCCTTCGCATAATGGCATTAAAATCACCGGATGAGTGAATCAATTTTTTAACTTCTTATGTTGACATTAACAAATTTAATACTTACTTTTTAACTTCTTATGTTGACAATACGAGATGTCAGTAGTTAAATGGGTTAGCCAAGGGCCATGGTAAATACGGCAAAATTCTTACTCTTGTTACTTGTGCCTCGTATTTATTTATTATACTAGTCGCAAACCTGTGCAATGCATAAAAAAATTATTTAAAATGAAATTTAAAAAATTATTGGATCTAAATATGATTTTTTCTGTCTTTTATATTTTGTCTAAATATGAAAATTGATAATTATTAAAAGACATTTTATTATTATTGTGTTTATATATAAAATATATTATAGTATTAGACATTTATTATGATTGTGTTTATATATATGGAACAATATATTATTTCTATTAAAGAAAATATAATATGTCAAGATTCTAATGAGATGTTTAATTATAGAATAAAATTTAAATTCAATTAAAATATATATTAAAATAATGAGGTGTAAAATTGTGAGATCAACTTATGTGGCGCAATATCATGAGGTCAACCAAAAGTCAAAAAAGCTTCAGTTTTATATTATAGTATATATATTGATGGTGAAATTTGGATAAAATATAAAAAGAAACCTATAGTTTAATAGAAGGGTAAAATTCAGATATAATTCTTTAGGTGAAGTGCCTTAAGTTCCTTAATTAAATTCAATTACATGTTAAGTTACTCATATTTAATTGTCCTTCAAAAAGATAATATACCATATATCATACAGGTTTGCGACTAGTATTATTTATATTTTATTAGTCAATGTTATTTATGATACATGCAACGAGCCACTCACAACAATAGGCGAGTCCCATTGAAAACCTAAGATACTACCACCTTAAAGGGGGAGTGTCATTTTTCCTTTTGGATAAACCTTAAAGAATGATGGTATAATTTATCTTCTTCTTCTTTTTTCTTTCTTTTTTTCTCCTTATGTCACATGGCGCATCATAAGTACACACATACATACATACATAACATGTTTGCTCTAAGTGCATTCTATTGTCAAAGTTTTAAAAATTAAATATATATATATATATATATATATATAATATATATATATATATATATATATATATATATATATATATATATATATATTACTCCTATTAAAATTCTTTTACCAAGAATTTCTAAAAGCTTAAATTAAGCTTCATTGTCAACAACAGCTTTGTAGCTCATTAACATTATTTGCTCAGCTCCTTTATAGGTTCAAATCCCCACTCTCCTAAAAGGGGTGAATTTTTTGCTAAATTCCTAAATGGGGTGAAATTAATGGACAGATATCAAAATTCTTAAATGGGGTGAAAATTTCAGTAAAACCCCGACCCGCTTAAAAATTCTTAAATGGGATTTTTTTTTTTTCCGGGTTAGATTCGGGTTTTTTAAATAAAACCCGACCCGTTAAAACCCGATAAAAACCCGTTTCGGTAAAAAAAAAAACCCGACCCGATACCCTCTTACATAAACAGATCGGGGCGGGACGGGTCGGGTACCCGCGGGTCGCGGGTTCATTGCCATCCCTAGGTGAAATTAATGGACTGGTATCAAAACGGTGAGATAAGGCTGCGTTTTGCCAAGACCAACACAAACCGTTCCCATGTACAACAACAAAGGAAAAGCTAAAACAACGAGGAGTTGTAGCATTTCTACACTGTTGAGAGTTTAGCATTTGCTAATTGTTATCCTACACCAACCATGAACAACTTTCTGGGATTGGAGCTCCCAGCCTCCACAGCCAAACCCTCTTTCTTCAACAACACCCATATAAATTCCTTCCTGCTCACTGAATCACTCTCCCCAACTCCAACAACTCTTTTTCCCCCACAATTCAAACACAGCTCTAATAAGTCCAAGTATAAAAGGAGAAGAATAACAAGTCACGGCTTCAAATCCCACGCCACAAGCAGTGAGTTTTACTTTACTTATTTGCTGTGCTGTTTTGCTCTCACTTTCTTGGGGTTTTAGTTTTATTTTCCTTATTCCTTTCTTTTAAGCAATATGATAAAAGTTAAGAGTTTATAAGATTTTTGTGTATGTGGGGTTTAATGGGTGGTTCTTAATTTCTACTTGTAGTTCAGTTTTTGGGTCTCTCAGAAAAATGCCAAAATAATTTTTTTTGATAAAAATGATGTTCAGGTGTTCAAGCCAGTGACATAGCAACAGCTCAAGTGGAAGAGCAAGTAGAGGTTGAGGTTGCAGAGGGTTACACTATAACTCAATTCATTGATAAGATTATTGAGGTGTTTTTGAAAGAGAAGCCCCAGACAAAGGAATGGAGGAAGTATTTGGTGTTCAGGGAGGAGTGGAACAAGTATAGGGAAGGCTTCTATAAAAGGTGTCGTATGCGGGCTGATGTGGAAAGCGATCCTACTATGAAGCAGAAATTGATTTCACTAGGAAGAAAAGTGAAGAAGGTAGAACAATGTCTTTATCTTTGATAAATTTGTAGTCTTGCTTTGATTGGTTGCTTAACAGAGTTTAGGAAAAGCAAAGAAACAATAGATTTTCATTATTGGTTAATATAGTTTGTATATAAATTGAGGAATTTTACCCAGTTTAACCAAATAGTGGGACAAAAGCAATTAAATTTCAGATTTAAGACTATATTTTTGTTAATTTTGCTACCTTTCTCAAACAAACAGAGGGTTGACAATTATATTTATAGATACTTGTTTGGGTTTAGAGGTATTTTCCTGTTCTGTTTCATCACGGTTGAGCATTGCAGATTGATGATGAAATGGAAGGTCATAGTGAACTTTTGAAGGAGATCCAAGACAGCCCAACCGACATTAATGCCATTGTGGCAAGGCGGCGCAAAGACTTCACAGGGGAATTTTTTCGATACCTCACTCTACTATCAGAGACTTATGACAGTTTGGAGGACCATGATGGTAACTTTTTATATTTTGATGAATTCATTGAAATGAATGGCCAGTTGACTCAATTGTATATTGAATGATTTTTGAGAATGCCTCCACTGATATTTAATAACAAGGTTGAATCAAATAGTTGGAGGTTTATAGAAGCTGAGTAACATGAATTACCCTGAGGTTACAAGAATGAAATAAGCAATCATTAACTGAGATTTAAAAGCATTTGGATTAGCTTTTCTGCTGAAAGTTGGCAAAAGTACAGTTACACCTAAAAAATAAAGTGAGGGACTAAAACACTATACATAAGCAAGTAAGTGAAAAGGCTAAAAAAAAGAAAAGAACTAATCTAAACTCACCTAATTATGGCCTAAAATACATATGCATAGATTGTGATTTGTATGTAGCTTGGTTTCATCTCTCTAATATGTGAAAAGGCTAAAAAACTTTTTATATTTTGAAGAATTCATTGAAATGAATGGCCAGTTGACTCAATTGTATATTGAATGATTTTTGAGAATGCCTCCATTGATATTTTATAACAAGGTTGAATCAAATAGTTGGAGGTTTATAGAAGCTGAGTAACATGAATTACCCTTAGGTTACAAGAATGAAATAAGCAATCATTAACTGAGATTTAAAAACATTTGGATTAGCTTTTCTGCTGAAAGTTGGCAAAAGTACAGTTACACCTAAAAAATAAAGTGAGGGACTAAAACACTATACATAAGCAAGTAAGTGAAAAGGCTAAAAAAAAGAAAAGAACTAATCTAAACTCACCTAATTATGGCCTAAAATACATATGCATGGATTGTGATTTGTATGTAGCTTGGTTTCATCTCTCTAATATGTGAAAAGGCTAAAAAAAAAAAAGAACTAATCCAAACTCACCTAATTATGGCCTAAAATACATATGCATAGATTGTGATTTGTATGTAGCTTGGTTTCATCTCTCTAATATCCCCCCCCCCCCCCTCCCCCCCCCCCCCCCGACCTTTTTTTTTTTTTGAGCAGCTGTGGCAAGACTGGGGGCCAGATGCTTGTCTGCTGTCAGTGCTTATGATAATACACTGGAACATGTGGATACATTAGACGTTGCCCAGGCCAAATTTGATGATATCCTCGACTCTCCTTCAGTGGAGGTGGCATGTGAGAAGATTAAAAGCCTTGCCAAGGCAAAGGAACTAGATTCCTCATTGATCTTGTTGATAAACAGTGCTTGGGCTTCAGCAAAGGAATCCACAACTATGAAAAATGAGGTATGGATCAATGGATGGCAACCTTGTATTGGGGACATTCCCCTTGATGCACCACAGGGGGTCACTTTCCTAATTTACTAATGCATCACAAAATGCACATGCAAGGGTGGACGAGACCTCAATACTCACTAAAGTAAATCTTGTTAAAATATATTCCATATATTTTTAGTATAACGTAACATTTGTGGTTCAGTTGTGATGGTTTTTAAAGTATGTTTCATTCTTATGAGTAAGTTTTGTTAAATGGATTGTACAGTGTACACGCAAAGAAAAGGATTATATACTGTAGAACACACACACACAAATGTATTAGATTGTATGGGATTGCACTCTATACATATGAGCAACAACCTGCTCAATTATTCTCATATCGGTACTATTGTAGTCCAACCTCCATCTCAATGTCATTGTACAACAAAAACACTTTACTTATTTAGACTGTTCATGCAGAATATTTTTGAATAGATGACAAAAGTAATGAGTAGAACCCTTCAAAAGTTTGTTTATGTTTCATAGATTGACTAAATTCTCTGTTTTACATTGTCATAATGCACAGACACAATGGAATAGTTTCAGTTTCATAGTACAGCATATGACCTTGAAAACAAATACACTTCTGTGGCTCTCATGTGACAGATGGATATGCACAATTTTCAAGCATGACAAGTGCTTTGACAAGCTTCCTTACCATGAATAAAGACTATAACAACATCAATCACATGGTTAGATGCTTGAGATTGATTACTGGAGTTGTTCACTCTCACATGAAAACATCTGGACCCCACAAAACCTGATAATTGAAAATCAAGCTATGATTTGTATAATTGCTTTCATTGCATTGTTTTTTAATACCTTTATTTGCTTAAGTTTTTCCTTGTTTTGTATTGCTTAAGCTTAGACATGTAACTGCAGGTAAAAGATATAATGTATCATTTATATAAAGCCACAAAGAGCAGTCTTAGAAGCATTGCACCACAAGAAATAAAGCTACTTAAGCATTTGCTGAACATCACAGATCCTGAAGAGAGATTCTCAGCATTGGCAACTGCTTTCTCCCCAGGTGATGATCATGAAGCCAAGGACCCTAATGCTCTTTACACGTAAGAGAGCTTCTTACTTCTTCAGAGTACCTTTATGTTAGTATCTGAGAATCAGCTTTTCTGTTCACAGTATGACATCCTTAGATTTATACTGTTTTGTTGTTGTTGAGCAGTACCCCAAAAGAGCTGCACAAATGGATTAAGATCATGCTTGATGCATACAATCTCAGTAAGGAAGACACCGACATTAGGGAAGTCAAACAGATGACTCAGCCTATAGTTATACAGAGGTTGTTCATCCTCAAGGAAACTATAGAACAAGAATACATGGAACATAGCAGTTTTCAAGATTCTAAAACGGAAGGGACCACTGAATCAGAGGAGTTGTGAGGTGCTGCTCTTTTTCATCAAAAGCATTACTGTTCATGTTCATGCTACCGATGGATTTGCAGATTTACAATGAAGCTTTGAGTTGTACATTGTCAATGTTGTGTGGAGGTTTCTTTCTCATTTTCTTTTTTCTTTTTTCTTTTCAAAATTGAGAGAAAAGGGGTGTAAGGGGTGACTGGGACAGACCTGGAGCAGGAGGGCATGTTGGGGGGCTGATGTGCTGTAATACGCTTAATTCTGTTCTAATGGAGTAGGGTAGCTTCTTGTCTTGATCATTTCTATTTAGCAATGGGAAACGCTGCAATTTCATAAATAATTCAGGAAAAAATGTGATTAGCTTTGAGTTTTTTTTATTTTTATTATTGGATAGACAAATTATATTACACAAAAGAAAAACAAAGTGAAGTAAAATGGATGCTAGGGTATCCCAATTCTCAAAATCACAGCACAAACGCTGCAACTTCATAAATAATTCAGGAAAAAAAGTGATTAGCTTTGAAATTTTTTATTTTTTATTTTCTTTTATTTGATAGACAAATTGTATTACCCATAGAAAAACAAAGTGAAGTAAAATGGATGCTAGGGCATCCCAATTCTCAAAATCACACCACAAACTTTTGTTACTGATCATCAATTTCTTTCGGTATCACTGAAAAGATAGAGTCTCTAAAGGTCTTGTGCGTAGTGCACATAAAGACATGCCATGATAGCTGAGGCAGCTAAATTGGCAAGACTACATCCCATGTTTTATTTCCAATAATCAATTTATTTCGGTTTATTTAAGAATCACCCCTCAACTCCTACAACAGCAATGAAGGATCTAAAATCTAAAACCAAAAAACAAAAATAGTTCTTTCTTTTTGGAGAATGATATTTCCACACTAATATAGAAAAGCGTGCCATTAAAAGACCAAATTGTTCTTGTACACAACAAATGTTTAATTATTGATCAATTGCATACTTAAGAGATTTTTTGTCTTTTCAAAGCATACTTTTTTATGTTAGTGTAGAAATAACACATTTGATTGTGGAAATATCACTCCCCTTCTTTTTTTCCTTCTTTGAGAGAGCTGTCAATTGAGCTAGAGGCATGGTCCTTCAAATTTCAATAGTCGTCTATGCAAAAATAATAATAATTTATTTTATTTTTAGCATGTCCATTATTATTTTTTCTTGTGATAAAATTTGCAACCAGAATTATTATTAATGTCAAACAGTACATGTACAATATTCGTTGAGGTATTCGCTTATTGATCAGATCAGCTGTTACATATTATCAGAATTTTTTAATAGGTTCCCGCAATAAAAAAGAAAGGGTTTTAAATAAACCAAGTACTATGCTCTCTTCCCAATATATTGACTACAATCTATCTAATTCAATATACAAATTTATAACACGACATTCCATAGGCCATAGCCTCCTGCAATTCTTTACAAAATGGTTTCTTTCTTTTTTCTTTTTTCACAAAATAAGAACTTCTCATTAATGAACTAAAGGAGTACAATCTCTTGGAGTTAGCCACAAAATTTGTATCTCGTCTTACTCAATAAAAAGTGTAGCGTTTCGTCTGAATGCAGGAAGTAAAATCTAAAATTAAAGATTTACAGTTTACACAAATTATAAAGATTATGCATGTTATTATCTTTGTCGGCTCTTAGAGTGTCAATGCAGTCCTTGGCATCTCCATCCACAATAATATTATTCTGGAATCCTTCAACTTTAACAAGTATCAGAGTCCATTCAATTGCAACAACTTCAACTACTGCTGATTCTTCAGCTATCATACTCTTGGTCCAGGCTTTCAGGATGGTACCTTGAATTCTCTAGCAATTGAATCAGCTATCATGCTCTTGGTCCAAGCTTTTAGGATGTTATCTTGGAGTCTGTAGCAACCCTGGCAAGATATTCCATCTCTATTTCACGGAGAGATGATTTGTGGCCAATATTGTCACTTGCCAAAAGTGTGAAGTTGTGGAAACCGACCATAAGTCAAATTGGGCCAAAAATCATAAGCCGCCCAAACAAAATAGCTTAAACTTCATCTTAGGTGAGGAAATGTCAAAAAGCTTAAATGGTAATAACTTATGTCTCTCAAATTTGAGTTTGTGTTTAGTTTACTCTAATATCCCAAACTATTAAAATATGAATATATGAAAGAGTATATAAGAATTGGATTTTATATGAATGCTAAATTAATTGATTAAAGGTCTCTTATCTTTTTGACATATAAAGGTTAAACATTTCTACAAAATACAAAATATGACATAAATGCACCATATTGCATGAGTAGAGAGCATATCATTTGTGTTTCTTCAAACACGATTTTTGGACTTAAAGTTGTGAAGACGTAACCTTTTTTAAAATTAGTAACACAATTACGATATCTCCTACAATGCAAAGTGCATTTAAAAACATTTTGTAAAAAATTATCTTATAACCCATTTATAATAGTTATTATGTGTTATAATATTTGGAGAATCAACTTCAATTAAATGACATGTCATTAGAAAAATAGGTGATGACAAACGGTAAAAAGTTTTTCCTTAAGAAGAGATGACAATTAATTTTTTGAAAGAATGAAAAAAAATAGAGAAGAAAAATGAGAATGACATGACTTAATGAGAAGATGATAAATCTGACGCGACCTAATGAGGGATAGGGTCTGAATTTATTGCAGAGGCCTCAACTATTATATATTAGTAATTTTACATCTCAATACAATAGTTAATTAATTCTTCATTATGGACATGTAAAATTACTAATTAAATTTGTGTATTAAGATTTTGCTAACATCTCATTTTCATTTGATAATATTGCTAATTCAATTGATCTAAAGTATGATTCTATCAATTTTTATTTTGAAAAAGAAAAAGAAAAAGAGAGGCTCTTTCTACAAAAACAACCATAGAAAGTACTACCAATAAAATTCTAGAAGCAATGTACATATTTAAATCTCATTAAAATTATTTTAATTGTTAATTTTTTCTTGTATTATCTACATTATCTTCTAACTCTCTCGAAAATCACATTAATTTTTCTGTCAACATCTCTTTCCTTTCTCTCTCCAAAATAGTCACAACTTCTAATCTTCATTACCGCCATCAGTTACTTTACTGGCCTCCACCACCACCAGAAATTTTCATCTCCTTCCCCACATCCCCATCCAGTGAAAAGCATCTCCAAGGTCAGCTAACATTTCTTAGATACTCTGGAGGCGTATATGCAAGATTTGTACTGTAACTTTTTCCATCCCTACTATTTTTCATCAACCCAAAACACGAAAGCTGAGGATCACCATTCTACCAAAACCATCCACAACTTTACCACTTTAGTTCCCAAAAAAACCAAATTAAAGGCATCGGTCAAAGCAATATCTCAATTCTAATACACACAAAATAACATTCAATTCTCAAACTTAAAAGACCAAAATTCTCCCCTTTTTTCTTTGATGTATAGAGGAGTTTTTCGAAGAAGAAATTGATGGCCTTTCTTTTCTTTTCCTTTGTTTTTTTCTTTTTAATTTTATTGTACTTTTTGCACTGTAGAGAACTTGTTAGACTTTATTTCGGTAAACTAAAAACTGCAATTTTCGAAAATTGTTCTCTTTTTAAAATTTCATGTCTGGGTTCTTCCTTTTTCATTTGGCAAATATGTGGTTATGTGAAATCTTCAGGGTGCCTCTATCAATCAATTCTTAGTGTTGGTATTGATATTGATATCGTACGTATTTTTGTGAAGATAAAATTTTTGTCTAATAGAATCAATAAAACAAATTTAGGTACAGGGATAGGATGTACAACCAAACTACCAAATATAAATAGCATTTATGGCTGAAATTCTGGCTTTCCTTTGGGGTAAAGATATGGTCATTGTGTTTCTTATCTTAGATGAGAAACAGAAAAGTCAAAATTCAACATTAAAAAAATCACCAACAGTTACTGGGGGAAATGCTTGATTTCAGTGAAAGATTTGGTCTGAAAACTGACCTTGAAGGGTGGGCTCGTTTGAGATGGCTTTTCACGGGATGGGGATGTGGGGAAGGAGATGAAAATTTCTAGTGGTGGTGGAGGCCAGTGAAGGAATTGGCGGCGGTAATGGAGATTAGAAGTTGTGACCATTTTGGAGAGAGAAAAGAAAGAGATGTTGACAGAAAAATTAATGTGATTTTGGAGAGAGAAAGGAAAGAGATACTTACTTGGAACTGATGTGTTTTTTTAATTGATGTGGCGATATCTAATTTGACCAGTTAGTTTATATTGCAGTTAGTATGCCACATCAGATATTTTTAATATTAAAAAAAAAAAAACCCGTTAGTCACGTTAGCATTTTCCATCCAACACTTAACGATAAGGACCATTTTGACACAAGATTGAAAGGTTGAGGACCAATTTGACACAGTTGAAAGGTTAAGAACCAATTTGACACAAAGGCCAAAGGTTGAGGACCAAAACAGTAATTAAACATTTTAGTAATTTTACTTCTCAATACAATAGTTAATTAATTCTCTATTATGGACATGCAAAATTACTAATTAAATTTTTGTATTAAGGTTTTGCTAACATCTCATTTTCATTTGATAATATAACTAATTCAATTGATCTAAAGTATGATTTTATCAATTTTTATTTTGAAAAAAAAGGCTATTTCTACAAAAACAACCATAAAAAGTACTACCAATAAAATTCTAGAAGCAATTGAAAGGTTGAGGACCAATTTGACACAGTTGAAAGGTTAAGAACCAATTTGACACAAAGGCCAAAGGTTAAGGACCAAAACAGTAATTAAACCTTTTAGTAATTTTACATCTCAATGCAATAGTTAATTAATTCTCCATTATGGACATGCAAAATTACTAATTAAATTTTTGTATTAAGGTTTTGCTAACATCTCATTTTCATTTGATAATATAACTAATTCAATTGATCTAAAGTATGATTTTATCAATTTTTATTTTGAAAAAAAAGGCTCTTTCTACAAAAACAACCATAAAAAGTACTACCAATAAAATTCTAGAAGCAATGTAAAAATTTGAATATCATTAAAATTATTTTAATTGTTAATTTTTTCTTGTATTATTACATTATCTTCTAACTCTATATGATGAATTTTTTTATTCATTTATTCATTCATCTAAATTTTCTTTATTTGTTTTTTTTTTTTTTTTTTTTTTTTTTTTTTTTTTTTAATTTTATCCAAATTGATATTTTCAAATAGACATTCAAAATTTAAAAATATTTACAAATAAAATAAAAAATCTACAATATAAATGATAATATGACAAGAATAAAATAAAATTTCAAGTATAGAATAATTAGAATCTAATTTATATAAGATACTATTACAACTTCAGTTAAGAATAAAATTACCCAATAGCCTCTTTCTACCTGAATAAAACCGAAATTAATTTCATAAAGAGAATCAAATATCATGATTCATCAATAAAATGTAACAAAAATATATGAAAATTTATTATATTTTTTTAAAAAAAAGTTTTACTTTACATTGGACAATGTGATGTGTGGTGAAGGGAAAAATAAATTTAATTCTAATTTTGGTGTTGAGAATGAGATTGTTTGGTGTTTGTCCAAGTATGATATTGAGTAAATAATATTGATAATTTAACGATACTGTCTTAAAAAAAAATTAAAAAATCAAATTATTAAGAAAAATTGGTCGATGGTTTTGCATTTAGAATATTTTTTTATTGAAACAACTTAAGCTTTTAATTGGAAATAAATTTATATTCACTCACAATTTTTAGAGATTTTTTTTTTTTTTTTTTTTTCTTCAGAATTAATTATTTATTAATAATAGAACAAAATGCTATTTTTATTGAGGATTTTTTTTTGGCCTTGGGGGCGAGTCCTCTCACACGTGTAGCACAAGTCTCTTTGAAAAAAATAATAATAATAATAGTAAATTGTAGCCCAAGTCTCAACCTGACTTCCTGTCTTGTTGCCCACGAATCCTGGGGCTAAAATCGTTATTACACTCACAAACTCAGACTCAGTAAACTTAAACCCTCCTGCCTAAATCCTAAAACCCTGCATTCTCTCTCTCTCTTTCTCTCTTGCTCTTAAACCCACATTCTTCTAGTGAACTCTGTGTTCAGTTATGGCTGCTTCTGTGCTTCTTCGATCGCTAAAGCATCAAAAGCTTCAAACTTCTTCTTTAGCCGCTTGCAGATCCGTATGTTCTCTTTCTTGCTTACTTTTTCTTTTTGGCGTTGTTGCAGAATGGAAATCCTCTGTTTTTTTTTGTTTTTTTTTGCTGGGATAACGAAGAAACTAAAAAGCTCATATCTTGGAATAAAGGATATTGAAAATGACATCAAAATGTGAAATTAACAGAATGATAAAAATCAGGCTGTAATGGTTTTGTTGTATATGTTGTTTTGGTTTCTGGTTTGAAGAATTTATCCAAAAAAAAAGTACTAATCTATTTGTATGACATCGCAAGTTGCTTAGATAATATAGCTGATAGATTGGAATTGCATTTACTTGTGTTGTGCTAGCTGAAATGATGTGGTAATAATATTAATTGGTAGTTTCTGTGAATATTTGTAATCTTTATGTTAAGTTCATGTGCCAATGTGTGTATCCCGTTGTCATTCAATCTGGGGGTGACTCATTTTTTATACCAAGCCTTATATTGATTTTCCATTGAGTTTAATTTTTGGGTGATAATCTGTGACTACAAAGACGTGAGGTAAACAATTAAGATGGGTTTGTTGTTTTTGCACATATATATGGAATGGGGTCGCTTGAAATCTGAAAGTGTAATACTAGATCAGATTGTGGTTGATGATGTTTTAATTTTGAATTCTGTAATCTTATGGTCCTTTTTACTTTTAACTTTAGAGAGGTTAATGAAAAAGATAAAAAGAAGAAGAAACAATTATATTCTTCATGGTTAATGTGCATTATTCAATTGAGGAATATTTTTGCTCAAGGTTGTGGAAGGTTTTAGGTTTTATATTTTTATGTTTTTTGTTTCTTTTTTAGTCTCATGCATATGACTGTCTTGATCATAAAACATAATTGAATCTTTTGTGCCTTGTTACTCCCACAGTTTATTGGTGGTGGTGCCAAGACAGCATTGACTACCTCCCCTTTTGTTAACAAATGGGCATCCTTGGCAAGACCTTTTAGGTATTTCTGTTCTTTCTGCAGTATATTGTATGTTTCCAATTTAGCTTCTTTGCTAATTTTTATTTATTTTAATTTTTAAACCATACAGCTCTAGGCCCATTGGCAATGATGTTATTGGTATTGACTTGGGTACCACCAATTCATGTGTTTCAGTTATGGAGGGAAAGGTTTGTTCATTTTCATTTTAACTTTTTGTTTATGTAAAAAAATTAATTTCCTTTTTTAATTGTTAATTGTGTTCTTAATTTTCCATGAGAATTCCCTTTGACTATTTCACTGATATTTTCTGCAGAATCCCAAAGTAATTGAGAATGCTGAAGGTGCTCGAACAACTCCATCAGTGGTTGCCTTTGACAAGAATGGGCAGCTGATTGTGGGAACCCCAGCCAAACGTCAGGCTGTGACCAACCCATGGAACACATTTTCTGGTACCAAACGTCTGATAGGGAGACGTTTTGATGATACTCAAATACAGAAAGAAATGAAGATGGTGCCATATAAGATTGTTAAAGGTCCCGCGGGTGATGCTTGGCTTGAAGCCAATGGAAAGCAGTACTCTCCAGAACAGATTGGGGCATTTGTTCTTACCAAGATGAAAGAAACTGCGGAGGCATATCTTGGTAAAACAGTTTCCAAAGCTGTGATCACCGTTCCAGCTTATTTTAATGATGCACAGCGACAAGCGACAAAGGATGCTGGACGGATTGCTGGTCTAGATGTTCAGAGAATCATTAATGAACCAACTGCTGCTGCACTGTCTTATGGGCTAAACAACAAAGAAGGTCTTGTAGCTGTTTTTGATCTTGGAGGCGGAACTTTTGATGTTTCAATCCTGGAAATATCAAATGGTGTCTTTGAGGTATGCATCACTTCCACCTTTGCTATGTTGTTTCTTCATCATAAATGAGTCAGCTAATTGTCTTTTTAACAGGTCAAAGCTACAAATGGAGATACCTTTTTGGGAGGTGAAGACTTTGACAATGCACTTCTAGAATTCTTGGTGAGTGAGTTTAAGAGAACTGACGGGATTGATCTTTCAAAGGACCGGATTGCCCTGCAGAGGCTCCGGGAAGCTGCTGAAAAGGCTAAGATAGAACTCTCATCTACAAATCAGACTGATATCAACCTTCCATTTATAACTGCTGATGCTTCTGGTGCTAAACATTTTAATATAACACTGACCAGATCAAAGTTTGAGACTTTGGTGAACCATTTGATTGAAAGGACCAAAAATCCATCCATGAACTGTTTAAAGGATGCTGGAATATCTATCAAGGATTTGAATGAAGTTCTTCTTGTTGGAGGGATGACCCGTGTTCCCAAGGTACAAGAGGTAGTTGCAGAACTCTTTGGGAAGAGCCCAAGCAAAGGAGTAAATCCTGATGAGGCAGTTGCTATGGGAGCAGCAATTCAAGGTGGTATCCTTCGTGGAGATGTTAAGGAGTTGCTTCTGTTGGATGTGACTCCTTTATCACTTGGCCTTGAAACTCTTGGAGGCATCTTCACCAAGTTGATCAACAGGAACACAACCATCCCTACCAAGAAGTCACAGGTCAGTTTATCTACTTAAATGCAAATTCCAGAAAACTCGGATCGAGGTCAGGAGTGGTAGATGTTCATTAAAAAGTTAATACAATAACATAATTATTTGACAAAAATTTACCTGTCTGCCTGATGAGAAGACTATATATATACTGCAAATCATCATCATAGGCTGTCGTTTTGAGGAATATGATATTGTGGCTATATATAGTCATATATGTTGTCACATCAGTAGATAGACTATTTTACATTTAGAACGGATTGATCAACATAACCCTTGGCAGAGCATATTGCCAATGCCTTCAATGGTTCCTTGTCCCCTTGTGATTGCTAGTCTATGAAGGTATGGTTTGAAATTTGATTTTTGAGCATTTGTGTTTCAGGTCTTCTCTACGGCTGCAGACAACCAAACTCAGGTAGGAATTAAAGTTCTCCAAGGTGAGCGTGAAATGGCAGCCGACAACAAGCTTTTGGGTGAGTTTACCCTTGATGGTGTTCCACCTGCACCTAGAGGCTTGCCACAAATTGAGGTGATATTTGACATTGATGCAAACGGAATTGTTACCGTTTCTGCTAAAGATAAGTCAACAGGTAAAGAACAGCAGATTACAATTCGATCCTCTGGAGGGCTCTCTGAGGATGAGATTGAAAAGCTGGTCAAGGAGGCTGAGATGCATGCGCAAAGAGATCAAGATAGGAAAGCCTTGATTGACATTAAAAATAGTGCTGACACAACCATATACAGCATTGAAAAAAGCTTGAGTGAGTACCGGGAAAAGGTTCCTACTGAGGTTAGTACAGGAATAGAGGCTGCCGTGGCAGATCTGAGGAAAGCAATGGCCAATGAGAATATCGATGAGATCAAGGCAAAGATGGATGACGCAAATAAGGCTGTCTCAAAGATTGGAGAGCACATGTCTAAAGGCTCAAGCGGATCATCCTCGGGAGGATCTCAGGATGGTGAGCAGCCCCCAGAAGCAGAATATGAAGAGGCCACCAAATAGAAGTTCTTAAATCACCTCACATAATATAAGATATTCATTTTAAGTATTTTTTTCCATGAGTTTCCAAAATCCTTTTTCAGCGGTTCTGTACCTAATTTAGGGTAGAATTTACATGAGAATTTACTGAGAAGGTTGTCATTTGTGAAGGCAATCTTAAATGGGACCCTGCATTAAAATTGAATCTAGTAGACTTCATTTCAAATTCAATTCTTCTTGACAAAACAATAGGAAAGTGCTCATGCTATGATTGGTAAAATAGATTTGGGAGATCTCCATACTATAGTACCTAAATTCTGCTTGGGATATGCTGTTATTTTTCTATCTGCTTCTTATATTATTGACTGAATGTTTCATGTAGTCTAAGAGCATTCCCAATGGGTCTGCCAAAAGCCAAAATAAACTCAAATATAGCTCACAAGTCCAAAAAATACTCCCAATAGACGAGCTTCACATGAGGTTTTTGCTACAGTTGCAAGCCATTTATGCCTTGCACTATTCATTTGTCATTTCATTTTTTTATTATTTTGTCTTCTGTTATGCTCCTCTCTTCCTTTTTTTCTTTCTTCTGTCTGCTTTGTGGTTGTCAAAGCCATGGAACCAACTCGCGTTGCTACCGTCTCTCTCTCTTCTCTTTCTTCTTCTTCCTCAGCTTCTTTTGCTGCTTCTTCTTCTTCAGATCAGTGATGGTGATGGTTTGAGTGTGATTTTGCTTTGATGTGCTGGTCTGGTTTTGATATTTTTCGTAATATTGCTGTGAAAGTTTGTAAATTTGCTATTATTTTCTGTAATATTGCTATGAAAGTTTGTAAATTTGCTGGGTTTTTTTTTTTGCTGAAGTTGCTGGGTTTCTGTTATTTTGTCATTTCATTTTTTTATTATTTTGTCTTCTGTTCTGCTCCTCTCTTCCTTTTTTTCTTTCTTCTGTCTGCTTTGTGGCTGTCAAAGCCATGGAACCAACTCGCATTGCTACCGTCTCTCTCTCTTCTCTTTCTTCTTCTTCCTCGGCTTCTTTTGCTGCTTCTTCTTCTTCAGATCAGTGATGGTGATGGTTTGTGTGTGATTTTGCTTTGATGTGCTGGTCTGGTTTTGATATTTTTCGTAATATTGCTGTGAAAGTTTGTAAATTTGCTATTATTTTCTGTAATATTGCTATGAAAGTTTGTAAATTTGCTGGGTTTTTTTTTGCTGAAGTTGCTGGGTTTCTGTTGATGAAGTTGCTGAAGTTGCTGTGGGGGAGAAGTAAAAAGAAAGGGAGGGGGTACGTGGGTGGTGGGGAAAAAAAAGGAAAGAAAAAAGAAAGAGAAAAGAAGTGGTACGTGGGTGGTGGGGAAAAAAGAAAAGAAAAAAAAAAAAAAAAAGAGAGGGGATATACAACGGAACAGAGGGAGATGGAAGAGGAAAATGGGAAAGGAAGGTATTTTGGAAGTTGAGGAAATAATAAAAAATAAATAATGAATGAATATTTAAATGAAATAGAGTTGAGAATAGAGAATCGAATGTGAGTGTTTTAAAAAGTGGTAAACTAAAATAGAAAAAGTAGAGTCTTGAGCCAAATTTTAGCATAAATTTTAAGCAATCCAGGAATGCTCTAATGCAATGGTTACTACAATTATGTGGGAGATTTTTTTACGTTACCTCGTGAACTCTATTAAAAAACTAAGCTGTATTCGACGAACTGATGTACTAGCTGTACTGGAATCGCTGGTAACATTATATTTTGTTCTGTTGTGGGAGATTTTTTTACTGTTATCTCGTGAACTCTATTCAAAAACTAAGTTATATTTGACAAACTGATGTACCAGCTGTATTGGAATTCTATTCAAAAACTAAGTTGTATTTGACGAACTGATGTACCAGCTGTATTGGAATCGCTGGCAACATTATATTTTGTTCTGCTGTGGGAGATTTTTTTACTGTTATCTCGTGAACTCTATTTAAAAACTAAGTTGTATTCGACGAACTGATCTACCAACAATTCTGTTCACGAGGAAATACTCTATGACTACTTTTCATAGCCATTACCTCTTTGATCATCACGCCACGACAAGAGTTTAATGTCAAATGTCTTGTTTTTAGAGTCCCAGAGGAGAAAAAGTAAAAAAGCACTATTGTACAAAATAAAAAGGGGCACTGATATTTCCGCACCCAAGTCTACTATTTCCACACTACTTCAAAATTTGTGCAGTCAAAAAGACCAAATAACTCTCTCAACTTTTATTTTTTCTCTCACTCTTTTTATTCCTCTGTTCTCTCTCCTCTCTTTCTTTCTCAGAAACCTCTCTCCCCTTTTCTGAAAAATGGATCTCTCTCGCTCATAATTCAACATGAAATCCCATCGCATGATCCATCAGAAAGACAAAAAAAACTACAAAAAAGAAAGAAAAAAAAAAATTCTTTTGTAGCCACCAGTAGTCCAGTATCATCAGCCACCATCAACAACCCAAAACTCAAATAATAGCATCAGCCACCATAAAAAAAAATCCTGTCACAACCAAACATAAAAGTAGCATTAGCCACCATCAACAAGCCTAACATCCCCATGCATCATAGATCTTAAACCAACATACACCCATCAAAAAATTACAACCACATAACTCAATCCAATTTTCAACAAAAGATCTCATCTCATCGACACCATCATCAACCCATCAACAAAATAACTAACTGACCTGGAGCTCCACGCCGCAGATCCGAGTCACGAAGATCCATTCCGAGTCGCCCCAAGACTCGACACTGCCAACACAAGCTCGCACCGCCATCGGCGTGAGTTGCGACAGCAACCCCGCGAGACTTCTGGTTTCCCCAGCGATGAACATGACCCACGTGGCATCGCAACCCTCTACTTCGCGCATCCTTAACTAAACGTTGTTGACCACCCTCCACAGGGCCGACGACCCATTTTTCAGAAAAGGAGAGAGAGGTTTCTGAGAAAGAAAGAGAGGAGAGAGAACAGAGAAATAAAAAGAGTGAGAGAAAAAATAAAAGTTGAGAGGATTATTTGGTCTTTTTGACCGCACAAATTTTGAAGTAGTGTGGAAATAGTAGACTTGGGTGCGGAAATATCAATGTCCAATAAAAAACTTCATTGTAATAAGTGGTTAGTGTGAAGTGATTGATCAGCCAAAATATATTATTGGTTTTTAAACTATAAAAATCTCGACCATTCTGTTCAACCGCCCAAGGACTTGGAGCACATCTTTTGTTAGTTCCACTTATTGAAGTGATTTTTTTGAGTCTTTTGACCACAAAGAAATGACAAATCCCAACTACGGATATAGAAGAGCCAAAATTGCTAGTTGGCCTCTTCTTCACTGTCAGATGTGATGCTAATAGTGACCACATTAGATGAGCTTTCACTAGGTTTAGATGCCGGAACTTCCTGCCTGTGAAGAAAGAAAGAAGAGAAAGGTTTAGTATATATATATGAAAATAATAAGATTACCAAGTAGTTTGTGAACAAGCTCAAACTTGTTTAACAAGAAAATGAACCAAATTTGAATATAATATCTAGTTTTGTGATGAGATTGATCTTAGCCTGTTAATCGATAAAAATAATCAAAGAAAAACTTAAAAAACAAAAATCAATTCCAACCTAATCTTATAAAACATTTTCATTTTTCACTGACAAATAGAAAGGAACGATAAAATAGGAGTTGACACATTAACGGTCATTAAAAATAGGGAGCTCTAGTTGAGCTCGACCTTGAAGTTTTTTTTTTTTTTGCTAAACTGCGAATTTATAAACGACAAAGCTACCTCAAATCTCTAATCCAAGCCTCATGAACAGAGGGAGGGAGATTGGAGTTGTTACAATGAAAGCAAGAGGGAGAGGCAGAGGCCTCTTTGGCCAAAGAGTGCGCCACAGAATTGGCACTCCGCCTAACCCAAACAAAGGAACAAGATTTAAATGAAGCAGCTAAAACTTTAACATTAGAAATAACCTGTAAAATCTTCCAAGGTATATCAGCAGTATGACCATTGATAGCATTAATGCAAACTTGAGCATCCCCTTCCACTTGAATATCTAGAAACTTTTCCAGCCTTGCTAGTTGAAGGGCCCAGTCTATTGCAAGAGCTTCAGCTATGCATGGGTCTGTGGTATTGCAGCTTTTCGACCAAGCATTGCAGAATGTTTCCAAAAGAGTCTCTAGCCACAACCGCAATTGAGGCATTATCTGTTGTCAAACCAGCATCCACATTCAGTTTAACCACCCGGGGAGGGGGTGGGGACCACACAACCAGATTATTGATATGTTGGTTACCAGTGGTGAGAAATGACTGGCAATGTTCTTGAATCCTAAGTTCCAAGTTGGACAATACAGCCAGCAAGTTAAATTTTTGAGCATTTTGCACTACCTGGTTTCTAAGATTCCAAATGCAGTCCAATGTAAGCGCCAAGTGGATAGTAGTCTGAGCCTTGATGAGTTTTGTGTCCAAAGAGCAAGCAAGATTGATAGGTGGATTAATAACAAACTTCAAAAAGTCAGCACCACTTACCAATGGAAGTCTTTCAGAAAGTAAGCTCCATTTAAGCCCAAACCAAATAGGTTTGACCTTGCTGCAATTCAAAAACAAATGGGAGTATGACTCATCCTCCAAATGGCAGAGTGGACAAAGTAAGCTTCCCATACCAAATCTACTTGCTAGGTTGGTCAAAGTTGGCAATGTATTAGAACCCAATCTCCACAAGAAAATTTTCAGTCTCTCATGAATCTTGAATTTCCAAAGTTTGGCCCATGTAGGATCTGTTGATGCTTGGTGGTCACTTGGGATGAGCATAGAAGCTGCTGATTTGACAGTGAATTTGCCACTCTCCTCCATAGTCCAAACAAGATGGTCTGGGGCACGATTTGCAGGTAAAATGACCTTAGCAATGGCAGCCATAGATTCATTGTCCACAATATTTGAGAGAAGATCAAAGTTCCATGTATTGGAACCATGCACAATCAGGTCAGCAACTTTCAAAGGTTCACAAAGTATATTAGGGTCTCAAGGTTTTGGTTTGAAATCTGCAATCCATGGGATCCATGGGTCTTTCCAAAAATCAATTGCCTCTCCACTACCAACAACAAAGCAAGCACCCTTCAGAATTACACACTTCAGTTTTTCAATAGCTTTCCACAGAGGGGAAGCATTTTTGCGGGGATCCTGACCCAACCAGTCCTCCTTCACTTTGTATTTACTTCTAAGAGCATCAAGGCATAAACTTTTTTTCTTAGAAGCAATCAGCCAGGTGAGTTTGGCGAGCAAGGCTTGATTAAACACATTGGCTTGTCTAAATCCAAGACCACTCGCTGCTTTTGGTAGACAAAGCACATCCCAGGACTTCCATGCTAGGTAGGATCCATTCAGTTTTTTCGGATTCCACCAAAACCGACGACTTGTTGAATCCAATTTGTTACAAATAATGCTAGGAACAGCAGCTGTAGAGAAGGAGTATGTTGGGATAGCTTGAGCCACCGAAGTAATTAAAGTTTTCCTACCTGCCCAAGATAGACTTTTACATCTCCATCCTTTAAGTTTGGAATCAATTCGCTCAATTAGGAACTTGAAGTCTTTGGTCTTGGATTTAGAAGAGAACAAAGGAGACCCCAGATAGAAAGCATCCAGAGGAAGCCTTGTCATTTGGAGCTCAGCTCTAATCCACCGTTTCCAATTCCTATGCACACGCTTTGAGAAGAAAAGCCCAGACTTACCCCTGTTAACAAGCTGGCCAAACCACTGACAGTAGGATTCAAGGCAGTCATCAACAACCTCCACTTCCCTCCTATTTGCTTTGGCAAAGATCATAATATCATCTGCAAACATCACATGAGATATGGCTGGACCAGTGACATTCATTCTCACACCATGCAGATTACCCACAGCATGTTGACGCTCAAACATTCTTGACAGCACCTCTTGGCATAGGATGAAAAGATACGGTGACAATGGGTCCCCTTGTCTTAGACCTCTAGTAGGGAAAAAAGTCTTGGTTTTGCCCCCATTAATTAGTAAAGATGAGGATACGGATGTGACACACAGCATAATCCATTTTACAAAATCCGCCGAAAAACCAAACTGCAGTAGAACAGCCTTGAGAAACCCCCAGTTCAATCTGTCATATGCCTTCTGAAGGTCAATTTTTATCGCTACAAAACCTTCCTTCACTTTCCTAGTCTTGAAACTATGGATAAGCTCTTTGACGATAACCTGGTTCTCAGCAATCCAACGACCTGGAATAAACGCTGATTGAGCAGGAGAGATTAGTTTATCAAGAAGAGGTCTAAGCTTTGCCACCAAGATTTTAGATATTGCTTTGTAGACCACATTACAGAGGCTTATGGGTCTGTAGTGGGAGGTGGAAGTAGGGTTTGGAACCTTGGGTATGAGCACAATGAAGGTGCTATTAAGCTCCTGAGTTAGCCTGCCATGTTTGAAAAAGTCTTGGACAGTATCAATAACATTCCCTCCAACAATGTTCCAATAATGCTTATAAAACAATGGGGGAAAACCATCAGGCCCCGGGGCCTTAAGACTGTCCATATCAAAGATAGCTCTCTTTATCTCAGCTGGAGAAGGAATTGAATTCAGTTCTTCATTCTCAGCTACAGTAATACTTTGTGGAATCAGGTTATCAAGGTCCTGAGGAAAGGTTACATCTTCAACTTTGAATAGAACTTCAAACTTCTCAGTTATGAATTCCCTCAGAAGTTTAGCATATGATCCAAACCCCCTCCTCTGTTTTGATAGCGTCAATAGAATTATGCCTTTGTTTGATAATAGTGGAAAGGTGGAAGAATTTTGTGTTGCGATCTCCATTCTTCAACCAAAGCTCCCTCGACTTCTGCTTCCATAAGAGATCAGTCCGGGTTAACCATTCATTGAGGTCACTTTGGAGATAAGCTTCCCTCCTTGCATTCTCTTCAGTCGCCGGCTTGCCTTGAATTTCACTAATAAGATTGGTTAATTTCTGAATGTGGTAATGACAGAACCCAAATTCCAACTTGTTCCACTTCCCCAAGGCAGTAGCTGTGGCTCCATGATTTAAACCCAACTGTAGTCCAGGATACGTAAGGTGAGAAATGTTCCAAGCTCCCTGAACAATCTCTGTACTTCTAGGGTCACGAGTCCATGCTGCAATAAAACAGAAAGGCCTTTTGATATGGATATCAGAGGGGTTTGTATTCAGCAATAGGGGACAATGATCTGAGTTCACAGCTCCAAGATGATAAATAGTTGCTTTGGGGAAGTGAACTCTCCAAGAAACACTAGCTATCCCTCTGTCAAGCCTTTCCCTAATGCTTCCCCTTCCCCATCTTCTATTGCTCCAGGCTAAAACTATTGCCCACAAAATCCAGATCAACAGCACCTAAGTCAAATAACAAGTCCTTTAGGAAGTTGGGAGACGATGAACTCCCCACGTGACCACCTTCTTTTTCTGAGCCATCAATCACAACATTAAAGTCCCCAATACAGGTCCAGGGACCATCCACAGAGTCAAGGTATGCATGCAGATTAGTTCCAAGCAGCTCTCCTTTTTGCTTTATATGGGGGGCCATAAAAACCAACCAGTGTCCACTCACAAAGACCATCCGAAATGGCAAGAGAAATCATGTGCGAATCAAATTCCAGGACTTCCACTTGAACACTAGAAGACCACAACATACAAATACCACCAGACCTTCCTATTGCCTCAACAACATGAAAATTAGAAAATCCTAATAACTTAGCAACTCTATTAATACGACTTACCGATGCCTTAGTCTCAGAAAGAAAAATAATCTCTGGGTGATTAGCCCTTATTGAAGCCCTCAGGGCTTTGACTGTCGCGGCATTGCAAATGCCTCGACAGTTCCAGCTCATTGTGATCATGGCACCTGGGGGGGCATGGTAAGGCCCGCCTCCTCGGCCATAGAAAAAAGGTGAGAATCTTGATGTGGGTTGATAGAAATTTGGCTCGATATTTCCAGTGAAATCGGATTACCTTCCAAAACTGGCCCATGCTCATCGGAATTTGACGTGGATGACGATGATGTCGGATATGACACCGGATTCTGGGATGCCAAGATGGTTTTTGATTTCTTTTTGCTGGGTTTCAGTTTGGATGGAATTGGTTTTCTTTTGAGATTTTGGGATCTGGAAGATTTTTTAAGGCTGGAGTCGGTGGAAATATTGGGGATTGATATGGAGGATGGTGATTGGTTCTTTTAAGTATTGGCTGGTAGAGATAGGGATGATTGGGCCGACTCAATAAGCCCAATATTGATGGGGACCTCAAAGAGAGCAGACTCAGTGTTATTGTTTGGGTTCGGTGGGCTTAGCAAGTTTAATGGAAAAAAGTCAGATGGATCAGCATCCTTATCCGAATCCGGCCCAAAGTTGTAGACAATACCATCCCAAATCATGCAATTTGGGTAATTTGGACGCATGCACATAGAATGAGGGCTCACACTCAAAATCTCCTCACGTGACAATCTGATTGGTATATGGCTAGGAACAAGACAAGAGTTTTGTGATATGCGTACCTCATGAGTCGCTTGGCCAAGCACCACTCCAGCATCCATCAAGGCCTCACCTTGGGGTATGCTTCCACTCCCACCCGAACTCTGGCTACCAACAATACCAAAATTTTCGGAGCCACTAGCTTTATCATACATGTCATTCACAGCTGGACCCAATTGTACAGGATCAGTATGAGCAACAAGCCCATTACCCTCCATACATGTGGAAGACCCAGCCACAGACAGCTGGCCAAACTTTCGTTGCTCGGAACTCTCAAGCAAGGTGGCACTAGGATTAATGTCGGCCGCCGAGGAGGTGGAGCAAGAAGTAGGCACGATGGTCAAGCTCATTCTCTCATAAACACCCGGAGGAGAGGCCTCATTAACCGCACTAAGCCAATCTCCAAACGCAGTAAATCTAACTCCAAACTGGTTGGAGAGAGTAGTGGTGGCTAGGCTGCAATCCCGCATCAAGTGCCCAATCTTTCCACAGCTGAAACATACCTCTGGGAGTTTCTCAAACTTGAATCCAATCCATAGGTCATCATTATTCTTCCTCAGGAGAAAAACACCTGGGACCAACGGTTTGTTGATATCAATATCAATACGAAGACGTATGAATTTCTTCCAGTAGATTTGGTTCACAGCTACATCTTCAATAGATTGAATAGCACCAATTTCTCGACCAATCCTAGCAATATATTCTTTTTTTTGCCAAATCCTAGGGAGACCATGGATTTGGACCCAAAAGGTGGAGATGGAGAAGTTCACTTCTAGCCAGTGGAGGTCCGGCACCCAGCTTTTCAGCACCAGGTGGGCACCTCTGATGGTCCACGGCCGTCGTGAAAAGGCCATTTCCAGGTCCGCCTTAACTCCAAAGGTAAAGAGAAAGATATTCTTATCAAGCCTAGAGATTTGAATATCCTTAGAGGGGTTCCAGGCACGAATGGTTATATCTCTCACAACACCACTGTTGAAGTTTCTGCTAGATATGATTTTACCTATGAGGTTTAACTCATTGTCCTCAGCAGGATCAGGGAGTTCGGAAAGGTCAAGCCTATTATCGGCACAACTGAAATTTTTGGTGCGTAATATAAGGTCTTCCATTATCAAGGCAGAGTCCATAGACCTTCAGAGTGTATTGAAAAGGACAGTTATACTGGTGAGGAGCCCACGAACAGTAGTGTATTGAAAAGTAAAGAAAGTCTGATTATAGATCTAAAGTAAAGAGGGGTTGATGGAGGAGTGTTAGATCAGTGTGTATGCTATAATGGTGATGTGATGTTTTAGTGATGTGAATAGTGAAAGGATGAAATGGGGATGGAAAGCTATACTGGTAAGGTGATAGCTAGCGCCGTAGGGTGTAGGTTGAGGTTTTCAGAATTAATAAAACCAGGTAGGGAGAATAGGTAAAGGTACCCTATAGGTAAAGGTACCCTATAGGTACGGAGAGAAGTTGGAGTAGGCAGTGCGACGTAGGTTGAGAGTCTAAGAGAGAAAAAGGCAGAGAGCATATTGCTTTTTTAATTTTCTAATTTTTTAGAAAAAGATTGAGAGTCTGAGCTCAAACTTTCATATTAATTTTTTATTAAATTTTAATCTAATATGAAAGTTTTTTTTAAAAGTTGGTTTGTAGACGAAAAATGCTGAATTCTTGTTCACAATTGACGGAAGTGTAATAAAAGGGTTAATTTTGTTATTTCTTAAATCTCATGGGTCAATGATATAAATTGAGAATACATGGATTTTGTTTAAAATTGACCTAAGATTTAGAGTATTTTGCCTTTTTATTAATTAAAATATGAAAAGATAAAGTGTAGAGTTTAAAGGAGCTCAATAATGGACCAAATTATTATACGTAGATGGTGTGGATATAAAATTGGTTTTTAACTTTACATCTCAACTAACCTTTTTACTTTTTATATTTTTTTAATATATCAATTTGAAGGGCTAACCAATTATCTCACTCACTTGATGGTTGGTAGTTACCAGATTGACCTATTGCGATTATTGGTACTATACATGGCTCGTGGTTGTACTACAAACAAAACCAATAATCTGTTTCGTACACGCAAAATGGTGTGCGTGTGTAGTGATGGTCATCTCCAACTTACTCACGTTTTTTAGTGCTCTGTTTCTTAAATAAATATGAGATCGGAAGCTAACTCTGTTGTCCACTTAACCTAGGACAAAATATTGATAAGCCCACTTCTTTAAAATTACAAATTTGGTCTTCCCATTATTTTGATGATTATAAACTTAGAATTCAAATTCTTCATTGAATTGGGAAGATGTTTCGCAAAAAGATCAACGATATGTTATTTCTAAGAAAGCTAATATCGCACTCAATAAAAGGATGAGACAAGGCTAACGTCAATTAAATTTTTGTTTTTTGTGTCTTACTTTTCATTGATTTTAACCAATCAGAGTTAGAGAAAACTTTCTGCGCAGACTTTTCTCAATAATAAAAAAATTATTTGGTAAAAGAAAACTATAAGTATAATGTCATAAATGGACACGTATAAAAATACTTAAAAAGTTATAGTTGTCCTTGGCAATTGGCATGCAATTTATTAATTCGGGTGAGGATATTTTCGTCACTTAAAAAATTTGTACTATACGTCTATCTATACCCCGGACCACTATAAATATCTGATCCGAAGGCGCTAATTTGACCGAAGCGCTCGAAGGCCAAACCAAAGAAGGTGTTTATAATTTAATTTTGATTCATTCTTTGAAACTCTTATTAAATTTCAGTTCAATTACGAATTAAATATCTCTTAATTATTACTCTGCATATTTGTGTTCCTTGTAAAAAAATTCAATTCGTTGTTTTCAAATCATTTAGAAACTATAAAACCTCTTTCAAAGCTGAGATATTATAACAGATGTTTTCAGCTTTATTGAGTTCAATTTTTTATTTTAATCTGTCATTTTCTTCAGCTTTCTCGGCGACCAAACAGTTAGGTAAGTGTTTTATTTATTTTCTTTTTCAAAATTTATAATTCCTTAGCTGTAAGTTTATGAATTATGAACTTCTATATGCTTTCATTTCTCTGATTAGTCATTGTTCTGTAACTGATTAATGTTTGGCTGAATGAAAAGTATATAATTGAATATGAACATTGATACCCAATTTGGAGCCTAAAGTAGAGCTAAGGATTTGATTGGATTCGTTTATTTATTATACCCAGTTATTACTTTGTTTATTGGGCACTTTGATTCTTATGTACAAGTAACTATTTGTTGTTCTTGTAATTAATTATTGGATTTAAGATCTAAGTTTAACTCATAATATTTGTTAGTTTTATTGATCATATAAATTCTAAGTTTTAATTGTATCATTGTGGTTGTTAAGAGGTGGGTTTTGTTTGGTTAGAATTTTGAGAGAATGGAAGTGGAGCAAGAGTTTGAGTGGAATGAAGCACAAAAGATTGTGATAGGTGTAGACCTTGTGGCTGCGGCCAAACGGCACCTTCAATTTCTTGCTGCTGTTGATAGGAATCGTTACCTCTATGAAGGCCCTGCCCTTGAAAGGGCCATCTATAGGTAATGCATTCTGAGAAATACTTTTTTGCATTTTGTTGCTTCGTTTCAACTAATATGATTTATGATTTTATATGAATAAATTTTGAGTTTTTGGGGTTTTCTATGTTGGGGCAATATCAGCAATGTTTTAAATTTATGGATTATAGCTATGTTTGGGGTTGCTGTTGTTGTTAGTATTGATATTTTGTATTTTAAGATTTTGGTTTGTTGTACTTAATTTGTCAAGATGAACCGAGATCATGTTTTTGAGCTTTAGTATGTGAAGGTTTATGCATTCCTCCTATCCCATGGTTTTAGAATATACCTAAGAACAGTTGAATCCGTGGACCATAATAGTCATTCCAATGTAAAGTATTTTTTTATGATATTAAGCATTTTATTCTATCTACCTTTCGTGGATGCATTTAAAGAGTTCTTCTACATATAATTTAAATAGAAGTTCTGAATTATGAATATACTAATTCCAGGTATAATGCTTGTTGGCTTCCCTTGCTTGCAAAACATTCCAAGTCCCAGATTTCTGAAGGGCCTTTGGTTGTTCCTCTTGATTGTGAATGGATTTGGCACTGTCACAGGCTTAATCCAGTAGGCTTCTGAACTAAAAACATATAAATTTCATACCCTTTTTCTATTCTTTGCTCACTGGATTTGAATTACTAAGCTCTTTTTTGTTCTTTTTACCCGCCTTTTTTTTTTCTTTTTGTGGTTTTGTTATTCAGGTACAATACAAATCTGACTGCGAAAAACTTTATGGAAGAATCCTTGACAACTCTAGTGTTGTGTCTTCCGTTCAAAGCGCTTGTAAAAGGAAAAGTGAAGAAATTTGGAATAGACTGTATCCAGAAGAGCCATACAACTTCAACATAACTAAAGCATTCTCAGAAAATATCTCTCAGACACTTTCTGGACTTGAAAAATACACAAAATATGATCTGGTGTCAGCTGTTAAAAGACAGAGTCCTTTCTTTTACCAGGTATGTTGAACTCTCTCTTTTTGTGTGTGAAAGTGTAGCCAATAGATTTGGGTGAATTATTAAAAATGAGGTCAGGTCTTACTTCATAATGTCTTCAGTTTCTGATTGAAAGAAAAAAAAAAAAAAAAAAAAGGGATGCTTCTTGGAATTGCTACTTCAATTGTATTAACGATATCAGTTTATGTCTTTACGACAGGATAATGTGATGCATTGTATTGAAATTGCCCTTAATTATTAATCCAATTCTGGGAGGCATGATTTGAAAGTAGGTCTGTATATAATTCTGTAATGTGGGTGTTACAAGGAACTTGTGTCTGAGATGCAACTTTAGACATTGTATCAGATCATTGTTGTTCTGAGCTCCTAAGTAGTATGAAGTGATAAGTTCTTTATAATTAATGAAAAGTGCCAGCCCTTACAGTGTAAGTTGACTGGCCGGAAGCAGTGTGTAATTTTTAGGCCATCTACTTTGGTTGTATCACAATTGTAATTAATTTTTTGTATATTGTTAATTATTGCTTCAAAGATGCATGCAGCAACTCAAACATGTTACATGATGTATCTCCTTTGAGTTTTCAAAATTTCAACATATTTCGTTCCACATATTTGTGACAGGTATCCAGAACCCATATGAATGACGATCGCTTTCTTGACGGAGCTGTTGCTAGATATAAAGGATTTTTGCATCTAATTAAGAGCAACAGGGAGAAGTCCATAAAATGCTTTTGCGTTCCTACATATGACATTGATCTTATCTGGCACACTCACCAGTTGCACCCAGTCTCTTATTGTAAAGATCTCATTGAACTACTTGGAAAGGTGTTGGAGCATGATGACATGGATGCAGATAGAACTAAAGGGAAGAAGCTTGATGTTGGGTTTTCTGTAACTACCAAGCAGTGGGAAGATAAATTTGGTACACGGTACTGGAAAGCCGGGGCAATGTACAGGGGCACTGCCCCATCTCCTGTTACAACCACTCCTTGCTTATCTGACATGACTAGCAAGGAGGTAGTTGCATCCAATGAGTTTCAGAAAATAATTCAATTTCCGCAGCTGAAGGTTGTGGAGGTAGTCTCTGATCACCTCTTTTAGGCCATCTCCAAAATGTGGTATTTTTTTAGTTTCTATCAGTTGCATGCCATTGAATCTCTCTCTCTCTCTCTCTCTCTCTCTCTCTCTCTCTCTCTCTCTCTCTCTCTCTCTCTCTCTGTTTTGTCTTTTCTATTTCTTTCGTAGCCGGCAAAAAATACAGGAAAGGGCTGCCTACTCTTGGAGCTTAATATGTTACTGGATAGAAGTGATAAGTGAAGCTATATAATATTAGGTTCATAAAGTGTCTTTGTAGAGTATTGTAGGATTTTTTTACAGAAAATGTCCTGTGTTTTCTTTTTGGATAAATTTTTTACTGAAAAGTTCCATTATTACATGGGGCAGGATTATTATTATTTAAGGTAATTTATAATATCTTTTATGACTTAAACTTATTCAATATTAATTCAGTAACTACTCAAAAAAATTCAATACTCGCACTTGTATGGTTGTCAATTCTATGAATTGGTGTGAGTAATGAACTGCTTATATCTTCTGTTACTATCTAATGAATCTTCATGTATTAAATAGGGGTATAGCAGCATGAGCTACTATCATTGAAACAGCTCTCATTTTTCCTTTTTTATTTTGTTCCTACTTCCTTCTTCCAGGTCCTTTTGGAGTTTGTTGGAGTTAAGAACTTACCAGAGGGGCATAAAGGAAGTCTCTTTGTCTCATTTTGTAAGAGACAACCTGATGCACTCTTTAATGCTAAGCGGAAACTGAGTATTTTGTCAGAGTCTGGAGAGAAACAAGTTGCTTCTTTTCAATGTGAACCGACAGGAGAGCTTCTCTTTGAACTCATGTCCCATTCAACTTCCAACTTACCTATAACAAAGGCTCCAAAAATATTGGGTTCTACTTCGCTCTCTCTTCAAGAATTTCTGACCCCAGTCTCTAAACTTTCTGTGGAAAAATGGTTGGAGTTGGAGCCAAGTTCTAGCAATGTGATCACAAAACCAATCTGCCTTCGTGCTGCTGTCTCTTTCACTGTTCCATCTCCAGCACCACGTGTGCTTCAAATGATTTGTTCTCGTCCATTTTCAAAAAGTTCTTGTTTTTTCCCTCTTCCTGGAAAGGTTCAGCATGCCAAGAGATTGACACATGTCATTGATGAAACTGGTGCAGAAGTCATAAGCCTCCAACTGAGGTACATTTTTTTCTTTCACAACTTCTACTAGATAATGAATTAACACTACCTTCCAACTCTTCAAATATATGTGTGTCTGTGTGTGTGTGTGTGTACATGGGTGAGTGGCACATGGCATATGTTTGCATGACTATATTGCATATGAATTATGAGTGCATGCATGCTTGTATGTTAGTCACATTAGTGACCTTGTAATCTATAGTGTTAATGTAGGGATTTTACTGTTGCTAGGTAGGTTGAAAGTATGTCCAGAACTCATGTATCATTGCATATGTAAACTTGGATCGGTGATTATTATTATTATTTTTCACTTCTTAAGAATAAGAACCCTAAAGCAAGCACACATACACACACACACACACATATTTCAAACCCATATTGTTGGGCATCCTGTTTCCATTTTTATATTCAGGTGGGTGGAGGTGGATGTTGAGGCTATAATATATCATTCTCTTTCCCAATTTATAAATCTTCATTTCCTGAACCTGACAATTCAGAGTTGCAACCATATAATCTGTAATCTTTATATGGTTGATTGAAATTAACGATATTAACCCTCTATTTTTGTTTAAACTTCTACTTCTAAATCATACAGTTTTCAAGGTTACAAGCATGCTCATGTATAAAAGCTGTTTATGCCAGCATTGGTTCATTACCCCAGTTTAAATAAGTTGCTTTTGAAGAAACATTTTGATTACCAATAATACAATCTAATATCTGATGCAAGAGTATAGTGTCACTTACTTGTCAACAATGTGAACAACAATTGTCAATCAGTTTGTGTCCAAGTATCATTTTATTGCCATTAAAATCTGGTCAAAGTTATATTTGGGGTCTTGTTAGTAATTAAATAGCATAGTTAAGGTTATGTGATTCATCAAAAAAATAGTTAAGGTTATGTGATATTAAGGTTATGTGGAGATTTTTAGCAGTTGCAGTTATGAAAGGAACCGTGTGATCTAGATTAATTTACTCAAACCAAGGTTCTCCATATTCTCGACTAACTAATGTGTTTTGTGTAGAACACTGTAATTTGCTATAATAATTTATTGACCTTTCCAAGTTGAGGGAATTGATATCTTGGAAGTCGCATTGCTGTAACACTGGCAATAATCATAAGAATATTTTCAAAATAGTATATGATGCACTGGTCGTTTTAGATGCTATAAAATATTTGAAGCTGTGAATTGTGATAATGCACTTCAGGGAATCAAAGAAGGAGAAGGCAAAGGAAAAATGCATTCCAAGAAAGGAGGTGGTTGGTATTATGTCTTCTGGTGAAACATGCACTCTTGCAGAGGTTGTTGGGACTGGGTGGTCATTGATGGATTCTCAGTGGTCCCTTCATCTTCAAAAGAAATCCAGTGTAGATGGCCCTCTCTTTGAGCTCAAGGGCAGTAGGATGGTATGCATCAGTTCTGCTTCCTAATTATCTCTCATTCTAGATTGTTTAGGACTTAGCACAAACATGTTCCTTTAGTATAATGACTTTTTTTTTTATCAGAATATAATGACTTTTCAAATGGCCAAAAATCTTGAATAAGAGTTGTCTTGACTTTCTGATGGTGGATCACAGTTTTATCGGTATATTAAAATATTTTTGTGGAAACTACAAAATGGAGCACATTTGGTGATAGTGCTTGCTTAAGCTGATGCCACCCTACTCTGTATAAGAGTTTGACAGTGCTAGAAACTAGGCATTTGTGAAATTTTGTGGAAATTAGGGCAATAAATTAAACAGGAATTTGTTTCTTGAACTTACACTGTTTTCTTGCATATGTCTGGTTTGCCCTTTTAGTGCATGTAATGTCCTTATGTTTTGCAGGAAAATTATCCTTCCCTTTTAGTCTTCTAATGTTTATGTCTTAAAATCTTCTTTGGCAATGCTTTGCATTTTTTGCTAGAAGTATATGTTTGTGCTGTATGATACACATTTGTCTCTGAGTTGCTGTAGCATTATGTTTAGTCACGTGATATATATATATCATTGCCTGTTGCGGCATAGGTATTTGAAGTGCTTCCTCTGAACTTAAGATGATTGTTTTCAGCATACTGGTATATATTATCTACTGAATTTATATACTTGCTACAGGTAAAATTTTTCCCAGGCAGAAAGCTGGAGTATGAAGCCAAACATTGTGAGAAGCATAGAAGTGAACAGAACTTTTTGACAGCAGTTGAATTCTCTATGGAAGATCCGTATGGCAAAGCAGTGGCATTGCTTGACTTGAAATCTGGATTTTTCAAGGTAAAAAGCTGTCAACCATCATTTTTTTTTTTTCTTTTTATAAAAAATTGTCTGAAATATGGGATCTTTTTTATTTTTATTTTAAAAATTGAATAGGTAAAAGAAGACTGGATGTTGGTTCCTGGAATCACATCCGCATTTATACTTACTGATATTTATAAGAAGGAAGGATATCATGGATTCGCTGTGAATTGCAAAAATTTGGAGATGGATAGTCAAACTGAAGAAGTCAATGGATTCCATGAGGGCAAAAGAGCCAAGCTGAACACTTCCGTTGCAAGTGAAGTAGAGTTGAATGTGGATGTGACTGAAGGAAATGCTGCAATACAAGAAAATGGCGACTTGTCCAGTGGAGGTTGTGGGGGAGGGTGTGGTAGTGGGTGTGGTAGCGGTTGTGGTAGTGGATGTGGAAACATGATGAAGAGTGGTGGGTGTGGCGGGTGTGGCAGCGGTTGTGGTGGTGGATGTGGAAACATGATGAAGAGTGGTGGCTGTGGTGGGTGTGGCAGTGGTTGTGGTGGGGGGTGTGGAAATCTGATAAAGAGTGGTGGCTGTGGTGGGTGTGGTGCTGGTGGTTGTGGTGGCTGTGGAAACATGGTGAAGAGTGACGGCTGTGGCGGTAATCCTGCAAATGAAAATAAAGCTTGTAACTCATGCGCTGATGAGTATCCAAAGGAAACAACCCCCTATGTCAATGAGGCAGTAGCTGCTTGATGCTTATGCACGTAATGGAAGATCAGCAAGAACTCCAAGCTATATAAAGTTCTTATTTACTTGTCAGTTTCTTTATATACAGGGTTGCATCAAGAACAGTTGTGAAGTTGTGTTCGTAATAGTGTGTCCAGTCAATTCTTGGATCTTCAAAATCATCAAATCCTTGGTATGGAGCATCACCGCGGTGCTCCTTTGGTGGTGAACTCATACAATATTAAAGTGTTGAGTGTTGTATATCTGTATATGTTGATTGCATTTAGCAAAAAAATAAAAAGTATATGTTGATTGCGTTACAGAATTCCTATTGAATACTGATTATAAGTATATTGGAGCCTTTTTTTCCTTTTGGTTTAATATTCTTGGTAGCCTCACAAAAATGTTAGTTCCGTACTAAAAAAATTCATACTCTCTGGATTTGTAATTTTGTATAGATATTTGGTGTAGGTCAGGGAAATCATCTAATCTTTCCAACCATGGCAGACAATGTTGCATTATAACCAAGCTAAAGATGAGACATAACAATGAAAAGGGTAAAACTTATATATACTGCTTTTAGTGTGGTACTTTAGGTTGTCTGATTCAAACTAATCAAATGGTTGTATCAATCATTGCAACACATTTTCTAGTAAAGATAATTAAATTCAATCATTAGATTTATTGGTCAATACAACCATAGTTGAATTTAATTACTTTTTGTCAGCCAATTGTGCCGAGATCCATTTCGACATCTTGGGTTTATGATGGAGTTAGCCAACAGTATTTTAAGCTGTTCAACAGTGTGTATAAGAAGCAATGGATAGTCTTTTCTGTTTGGCAACACAAAAATTTTGTTAGCTTTTTGGAATCATTACACTTTTTTGTCTCAACTTTTAGCAAATAAGCAAATAAACTACATTTTTTTAAAATAAGCTAATTTATTACTTATTTCCTTCTCTCTTTTTTTTTGTCTCACATTCAACAAATAACCTACCAATAATAAGTTGATACCAAACAGACACGTCTTCCCAAGCCTTAATAAATTTGGTAAGAAGGAAACGTGAAGATAGAAGAAGGTATAGAGAAAAGGGTAGATGGACTAATGTTTTTTTTTTTGGTAGAGCAAAAAAGTGGAAGGATAAAATAAATAAATAAATATGACAGAAATCATATTTTGGTCCTTATATTATGGAGGTGTTTTCATTTTGGTCCTTGTATTTTCAAAAGATTCATTTTGGTCCTTGCGTTTTAAACCAGTTTTATTTTGGTCCTTATAAATGATGCAATTGCTGATGTGTCATTTAAATGTAATAAATAATATTTTAAAATACCATGTTGAAATTATAATTTTTTTAAATAATATGAAGTTCATACTCCAACATTACTCTTATGACACCTCAATTCAATGCAAGAGTATGTCATGCTTAGAGTACTGAATTGAATTTTAACTAGAATAGCCTAATTTCAAATTCTTCATGCTAAAGTTCCAATCAAGTACCACCAACCACCATTCTATGCAGCGGAGCCCACGGTTTTGAAAATAAAAATAAAAAAATAAAAAAACCTGTGGGGCAGTCTCTTGCCTTCTACTTGAAAATTTAAAAATTGATCCGGTTTGTAACTTGATTGAAACTTGAAAGTAGGGGATAATTTGTATTTGATGTTATGTTCTTATCATCTCAAAATAAGGATCTTCAACTACTTGGATGAACACGACCTTAACAAGACTTACCACCAATTTCAATTCATTCAATAAATATAATCTAAAAATTGATAATATAACACATTTTTATATTTTATAAACATATGAATTACAAATAACTCCCATACAAATTCTATTTCATAATAATATAATATAAAACTAAAATATAGACTTATATAACTATTAAAATTCATTTAATTAGATCTGTGTGAGGAATTATTTTCCTTGTAAAGGCTTATTCAGAATGCAGAAGACAACGAGTATTTAGTGGGAATAAGACCCATTTAGAATGCAGAAGACAACGAGTACTTAGTAGGAGTATGACCAACACTGAAGTCTGTATTAACAAACGCAAATATAACAGGAATTGGTGCACCAACGACTCTCTTAGTGTTCAACAATGAGGTTGGCTTCTCTGAAAACCAACATTGATTCCCTTTGTAAAACGAGAAGGCCCATCAGGTTGGACTGAAGGCATCAAGGCCTCGTCCTGGACTGAAGAAACGGAGACCGGCCAGATTAGGGTAAACGAAGACCGGTCGTATTGGGGGATGGACAACATTCCTCTCATTCCCTGAACGGATGCCTTCCATGGGGTAGAGAACGGATGTTCACTACACCCGAGGAGCATTAAAAAGGGTGGTTGGGGGCATTAATTACCTCAGCCGATCATAGACCTCGATACGCCCGTCCCGTGACAATCCAGCTGAATTCATTGAATACGCAAGGAGACAGCCACTGTTGTTCTGAGTTAACGTTATATCAATATTTCAAAGGTTGTCACAAGTCACATCATCCTCAAAGTGAGTGCCTCATAGCTGGTGACTACCAAGTGGGGGTAAAACTCTCTATAAATAGAAGAAAAGTGAGAACCATTGAGGTACGTGCATGTTCAATATAGAGCTTATACACTGTTATTTCCCTAACCCTAATACAAATACCTAACTTGATCTTTGGAGGGTGATCGGTGGATACCGTCACCACCTCTAAAGAGCATTTTATTTCTTCTTGCAGCAAAATTCTCAACCATCCGTCATACAAGCCAGATATCTCCTAGTGATGTTCTCAAGTTTATTATATATCAAAAAATTACGCAACACAAGATCCATTTTATATATATAAATATTCAAGGTTTATGTTGAGCAAAAATGACATTAAACTCAATTAAATGGGCTTATATCAAAATATATAATTTTTTTTTTTTTTTTTTTGGTTTAAATACCATTTTGGTCCTCAACTTTGATCTTTGTGTCAAATTGGTCCTAACCTTTCAACTATGTCAAATTGGTCATCAACCTTTCAACCTTGTGTCAAAATGGTCTTACCATTAAGTGTTGGATGAAAAATACTGACATAACTAAGGTTTTTTTTTTTTTTAATGAAATTACATTCAATAAGGAGCCGGTGTATTACCCCTGTTTCACCATATCTTCCACCCACTAACAATAAAAGCATACAGGCGAATAAAATACAGCTGTTGTAGTTTCATTTAATCTTTTTTCGAAAATTCTTTATTCTACACTCCAAAATAAGCCATCACCATCACCATCTTCCATCTTTCTAACTTACCATACACACAATTAACTGCTCCTAAAAACAGTAAAAAAGAAAAAGAAAGTGCCGATAGAACAATCGGATCTGGAGAGAGAGACTCCGACCAGACCACCACCGCTACAACAACGAACCACCACCACTGCAACAACCATACCCACCCACCACCAAAAACAACTACCACCGCAACAGTCCAAAACCAAAAAAAAATCAAGCCACCACCGCTGCTAAAAACAGTCAAAAACCCAAGAAAAATAATAATAATAGATAATAATGTAGAACATCAAAGAATAAGAAATTCTTGGAAACCCAGAAGAACATTTATCGCAACATTCAAAAAAATATATTCATTCACCTTTGTTCCTCTTTCTCCAGTTTCCAGGTGACGGGAACCAAAGCCCATTACTTAATTTTTTTTTTTTTTTTAATAAAAAAAATCATAACGTTATTTTGTAAACCATCGTGTTGAAATTAAATAAATAAATAAAAACTAAAGCTTCACATGGTTATTTCCAAATTCACGGATACCCAGAAGAAAATTTATCACAATATTGAAACCCATCACTTTAAAATTTTCACACAAAAAAAAAAAAAAGCCCGAAAAAGGATGAATATTTTGAACGTTATCTTGTTAACAATCATGTTGGAATTCAAAACGGTAACACATGAAATCTTGGAAACCCAGAAGACAATCTATGAAACCCATTGTTCACCAAAAAATAATTGCTTCACTTTGCTTCTTGTGTCCCAAGTTTTCCAGGTAACCAAACAAAACCAAACCCAGTATTTAAAGTCCCCAAAATATAACAAAAAGAAGAAGACTTTCAATGTTATCTTGTTTTTTTGTGGTGGGTGGGTGTGGTTGTTGCAGTGGTGGTAGTTCGGTGTTTGTTGCGGTGGTGGTTTGATCGGTCTCTCTCTCCACATACAGTTGATCTATGGTTTTTTTCTTTCTTTTTTTTTTAGGAGCAATTATTGTGTATGAGTGAGCTAATTTTAGAATGTGGAATAAAGCAAAAAAAAGGTAAGATGTAATGCTTTAAAAAAAACTGTTAACCACTTAGTATTTTCCACCCAATATTTATCGAAAATGACTATTTTGACACGGGATTGAAAATTTGAGGACCATTGACACAGTTGAAAAATTAATAATTAATTTAACACAAATGCCAAAAATTGAGCATCAAAACGGTATTTAAACTTTTTTTTTTTTTCTTATAAGTAATTCTTCAATGGTTGGAAGGGGAGGACCCTAGTTCTCCTCCTAAAGGAGTAGAAGAAATACCATTTGAGCTGCATTTGAATTACAAGATTGTTCACAACTCATGGCAATCAACACGAAACTGACCAATTTATTAACTTCTACATTACCATCCCTAAAAAATCGTGTCAAATATTGATGTTGATATCCTTATCTGGAAGGCAAAGGCCTCATCCACAATTCATACCAGTGGATGCTTGCCACTTCGTCAAAACTAACTGTACATCGATTGTGAAAGTTGTTTTTTGTCACTACTACAAGATCTGTGCGGAACAGAATTGGAGTCCCTCTCTCATCCACAACCCAAAAATCAAAACCAAAAAGGTGAAGAAAAATCAACCAAACAAACCAAATAAAAGCTAAAATTGATAAATATGTAGTCTGAGAGTTACACCACAAAGATCAAGAGGGAAGTTAAAACTAAAGAGATCCAATAAGAACACCTTCAAGCATTACACTCTATTTATAGGGGTTTGAAACTATTCTTGCTTGAGATTACAGGATAATTAGCTGACAAAGATGATAGAAGGGTCGCAGCAACACTCATCAAGAAGGCAACAGCAACATAGAGCCGCTAGACTGTTACAAAACATCCAATTAAACCCCATCAGGATTTTTTTTGTCAGAGTGTAATCCAAAAAAGAAAAAGAAAACAACTTTATCAGTAATTCTTCCAGATTTAAGAAAATTAAGAAGTACCATAAACTCATGAAGAGCTATAAAGATGAATTCACACACACATAAATGGATAGAGATATTACCATCCCTCAAGGAAACCTGGTTCCCTTCTGGGTGGTGCAGCAGCATATTGTGGAGGTGCCATCACCGGGGGTCCTTGATAATAGCCTGGGAAGATTACCCCCCACAAAGGGGGCAAAGAAAGTAAATTAATTGATTTAAAGAGGAAAAAAAAAAGTCTCTGCTGATAATAATTATTTTCCAAGAAGCAAAAATTAAAAACTAAAAAGGTGAAATTTTTCAAAACTAAAATAAAATTTTGTGTGTGACAAACAATAATTATACCAAAGACCATCTTAATTTAACAAATTGTGCCAAAAAAATATATATATAGTTTCAAAGAAATTAAAGACAATCCCTATTGCAAACCCCAAAAACTATTTGTTTTTCTTCTCTTTTTTTAGTTAGTTTAAGTGTTCTGTTCAACCCCTAGTTCAATAAATCAAGAAAAAACACAGGCTGTAATAATAACAAAAGGAAATAACAGAAAATAAAGAAAGGAAGGTGGTGCAAACTTGTTAAAAATAGTTTAATTAGGAGGTAAAGAGCAAGTACCTTGAGCAGGGTAGGGATATGCATACTTAGGGTCACTCATCTCTGCTAACAATAACACATACACACAAAGACCAAGACTTTTTAACAAAGGGTCAAGGGGAAAACGAAACTGCGAGTTTTAAGGAAAAGAGGATCCTGATAATGCCTATGCTTTGGTTTTTATATGCACTATAGTACTATATATAAATTCCAAAGGACTTAAATCAACAAAAAAAAGTTTTTGTTTTCAAATTTTTCCACACCCCGTATCCCACTTATTTCGTTGGTTATATATTTGCTTTGTTGAAAAGTTTGATTCTCTCTTACTTTCTTTTTCTCTCTCTACATTTACTTTGGGTCTTCATAAATGATATGGGCACTCCATCATTTTTAATATATAAATTGATCACTTTTCATCTTTAGCCAAACGAAACATGCCTATAAGCTACATGTTTCATTTACGTGGAGTTGTTAACAATCGATCATCACAATTTGATACGTGTCAACTTTGTAGAAGTCATGAAATGCGGCAGTGATGTGTGTGTGCATGACTTTTTTGTTTTTACAAGTGGCGAATTGGACGGTGATCTGGGATCTTGTGATGAGGACCGCTGGTTCTTTGAGTTCTTGGAAAAGAGCTAATAAGGGATGGAGTGCCCAAAGCGATAAGGGAAAGATGATTAGTTTTAGTGGGGCCCGGACAGCTCAATAAAGCCCATAATGACACAACATAAATGCCCTCGATGGCGCCAGCTGGGCCTCGTGGCCCGTGTGTGGGTCATATTTACTGACTATTATCCCCATAAAGGACTGAATAATGTCTTCCCATGCTACTTCAAGAATTATTTTCCGCATGCTCGAGAATTTTTAATTATTTTAAATATATATATATTGACAAATTTGTTACTCAATTTCAATGGAAATATTCAAAATTTAAATTTTTTCTCTACGAAATTCAAATTCAAATTCAAAATTTAAATAAGTGGAGCATTTCTATTTTCAAAAAATTAAAAAAAAAAAAGTTGAATCAAAGGGACAGTCAAAGTATTGGTAAAAAGGAACTAAATTTTAATCTAAAATAATAAAGAATAATGTTGAAGACACAATTAATATATTTTATAATTTTTTTCAATTAGAAGTTGTGATTAATGAAAAAATATGAAATAGATTGTATTCATTCATCTTTTATAAAACAAATGGACAATAAATGAGTCCATGAGAATTCTCACTCCCCAGAAAATTATTCCCCAGAAAATTATTCCCCAGGAAATTGCATTCGTTGGTTCAAGTTGTTTCTGATAGTCAAAAGGGTGAGTAGTTGGGTGTATTACTTGCATTCGCACTTGACGTGGACTGCTTTTAATTTCAAGTCTTGCTACAGATACAGAAAAGGAAATAGTTTTTCTTGCATTCACACTTGACGTGGACTGCTTTTAATTTCAAGTCTAGAAGAAAATGAAATAGTTTTCCTCCAAACCCCGATTTAGAGGAATTATCTTTCAACCCACTACGTGATAAGTAAATAAATCATCCACATATACTTTTAGTCATATGACCATTTTAACAAGTTATGTGACATTTTCAAATAATACATGTGGATAGTTTATTTAATTGACATATAGTGGATTGAAGAAGAATTAATCCAAACTAAGTTGGAGGAAAACTATATCCTACAGAAAAATTCACCAAAGTTTTCACATCCATTTGTATTTTCACCTTATTTAGGCTCATCATAATATAATTGGGTCAATCATAACACAAGTCTGTGAAAAATTCAATGATTTTTTTATATGACTTCAGACTTACTCTTTAACTAGTCGCAAACCTGTGCGATGCACAGAAAATGAATTAAAATTAAATCTAAAAAATTATTGGTCTAACTATGTTTTTTATTGTCTTTTATATTTTATCTAAATATGAAAATTGATGATTATTAAAAGACATTTATTATTATTGTGTTTATATATAAAATATATTATAATATTAGGCATTTATTATGTTTGTGTTTATATATATGGAATAATATATTATTTCTATTAAAGAAAATATAATATGTCAAGATTCTAATGAGATGTTTAATTATAGAATAAAATTTAAATTCAATTAAAATATATATATATTAAAATAATGAGGTGTAAAATTGTGAGAACTCAAAAGCTTATGTGGCGCAATATTATGAGGTCAACCAAAAGTCAAAAAATTTCGATTTTATATTATAGTATAGATTTTTGTTTTTAAAAAAAGGTCAAATTACAAATTGTACCATTTATGTTTAGTCAAAGTTCAATTCAGTGCTCTAAATTTTGGCCCAGTGGTAATCCCCTTCCCAAAAAATCCCCCTCTATAAGGGTGTGGGTTCGATCCCCGGGATCTTTAAAATATACGTGTGTGTGAGTTTAGATTAGAATTTCTATCATATTTCAAAAAAAAAAAAAAAGTTCAATTCAGTGCTCTAAATTTTGATCATTTCAATTCAATCATCTAAGTTTCATTCCATTTCAATTGACAATTTTCCCTTAATTTATATTAAGGGCCGTTAGCTTATTTTAAAATTGATTTTCCGGATTTTTAATTAAATGTTAAATACAAAAACTTATATCCAATAAAGGGTGGGGATTCCCTCCCATTAAGATCTTTCTATTCCCTTCAATTTTTAGTTAGAATTATTATATGTGACATTTAAAAAAATCTAATGATCTCAAAATACCCATGGAAACTATACAAAATCAAATAAATATCACATATTATAATTCTAACTAAAAATTAGAGGATATAATGAGATCCCTCCAATTAAACCATGGCCAACCATCACACTGACCAGATTAAACACACACACACACACACAAAATAAAAAAAATCACAGTAAACTAGCTGATACCAAACGAAATCCCCAAAACAAAACATCACAGTAAACCAGTTGACAATTTCATTTACTGAAGCTAGTGAAAAGCCACCATTTGTGTGGATCCCACCAAGGTGTTCCTCATCTCCCACTAAATTGTTTGAGCTATACAGAAGTCTTGGTGTTAGAAAAATATCTGACGCGGTTTGATTTGAACCACTTTGTATTACGACTGCTAGTAAAAAATTAGAGAAGATAGATTCGTGGAATGCCTTAATTGATCAAAGTGGTGTTGGCCATCCTAGCATATCTGCCAGTGGAAGAAAAACACAAGACTGCAAAATCTTCCGGACCTAATGGCTCCTATATAGTTCTAATACAAATTTGGTTAAATACTGATCATACGAAAAATACGCTACCGAAAATAACATCCAGAAATCTCATCACCTCCCTCTCATTCTCCCCTCCCCACCTCTCCTTCCCACGCAATCTCATCTCCGCCGCCGCCAACTCCGTCTCTATATTCGACGCCTACCTTTTTGTCCTCCTCAAGTCCCTTCGTCCCTACATGAAGGCCATCACGGTAAACCATCGAAGTTTGGGTTTTGATTTAACAAATTAGGGATAGGGATTTTGCGAATTTGGGGATATCGTGTGGTATCAGATGGTTTACTATGATGTTTTTTGTGTGTTTAATCGGGTCAGATTGGTTGGGTATGGGTTTAATCGGGTATAGGTTCTGTATTTAATATTTAATTAAAAATCTGGAAAATCAATTTTAAAATAAACTAATAGCTGTTAATATAAACTAACGGAAAATGGTCAATTGAAACAGAATAAAACTTAGAGAATTGAATTGAATCGGTCAAAATTTAAAGAACTGAATTGAACTTTCACTAAACATAAAAAAGTGCAATTTGTAATTTGGCCTTAAAAAAATAATGTTAAAAACATAATTTTTTTTTTTTTTCTTTCAAGATCTTGTTTACAATTATTGATATAACATATTAAGATTAAAATAACTTACTAACATTAGTTTCATTTAAGTCCATCATTAATACCACTTTTATTTTGTACCAACCATAACAAATTATTTAACAGTTGTGCAAAAATTTATGAAATATATTGTGTATTTAGATTTATTATTTTTCTAAATCATATTAACCCTTTTGCAGAGGGAGAATTGGTTCTATCTCTCAATGGGGAGCTCTCTCTCAAAAAAAATTTCCCTACATGTTATCATTTGAGCACAGTTCTTCTACACTTGTTTTTTTTTTTTTTTTTTTTTAATTAAAGGGAAATATATATTAAAGATATAACCTTGTTCCATCATACATACCAGAATTAAACAAAAGAAATATTATTTTGGGGGTAGGAGAGAAGCCTAGTAATAGACATTCTCCTATTTTCTCATACGAAACTTTTGATAAAGGAATGATGGACATATATCATAACTGATCAGACTTTTTCTATGAGATCATCCTCTATTGGCCAAAAACTTTGCACATGTATTTGCTTCACGAAATATGTGATGGAGTATAACTCGTCACATATGGCTCAACAACTCTATGCAGTCATATATAGAGAATCTATTTTATGGGTAAAAAAAAAAAAAAAAAAATTCTATTAGTAATTTATATTATATCACCTCATGTAAAATTTAGATAAAATGACATTAAATAAATCTTTAAATTTATAATAATATTTAATCTGAAACATGAAATAAGAAAAATATTTGTATAATTGTTAAATAATTAAGGAGAATGAGAAAAGTAAATGAAGAGGTATAAGTCTCAAGCCCATCCCAAAAAGAGTAGTCTAACAATGTTTTTTTTTTTTTTTTTTATTTAACTCTTAAAAGTAGCTTAGAGACTTTATTCCTCAACAATGTAAGGCAAAAACAAGTACGTAATTAAAAAGCTTGTGCTTGTGTAGGCTACAAAAAGTTTAGATTCGAATACTATGCAGTATCGAGACGGGTGGTGGAGAGGGAAAAGCAAAAAAAAGGTGACGATCTGCTTATTTTCTGTAATTTGGTGCTGGTGGCCGGTGGTGCTAGAAGGAAATGGGGGACTCTTTAGTCTTTAGAATCTTTTACTCTGGCAGTTCGCTTTATATCACCAAGGCTGTATTTGGGCTGCTTTAGAACTTTTTCATAACAAATATTTGCAAAAGTAGAGAGTAGGAAAATACGCAAAGCAAAATTATGGAATTTCTTTTTTTTGGCAAGCATTTGCAAAAGTGAAGAGTAGGAAAATACACAATGCAAAATGATGGCATTCTTTTTCTTTGTTTGGCAAAGCATTTGCAAAAGTGAAAAGTAAGAAAATGCTCACATTTCTTGTGAGACCATGCAAAGTCTTCAAAGTTTTGGAGGTCTTCTTTCCCCATTTTTTTAGCTGTTCATTTTGTTAGGATGTGCTTAATTGCATATTAATCAAGGAAAATAACGCGTGTATCCCATTAGTATATCTGAAATCAATAATGAGCCTTGTTTATGTGATAGGTTCACTCCAATAAAATAAAAAATAACATCAACATCTAAATTTCGTATACATATTTATAATTTGTGAATATTAATATTTATATTTAGATAGTATAGATAATGAGAACTAATATTTACCTTTGCATAAATTAAAAATCGGAATAATAGATATCTATCATGCACGTAATGTGGACCAGTTAGCTGGTGGATGAAGAAAACTCAATGATTCATTGTAAGTGAAGTCCAAAATGATGTAACACATCCTTGACGAATGAAATGGCAGATCCCTTTTGATCCAATAAAAAAACGGTATGTAGAGAAATTATTGCGGGCGAGATTGATCCAAGAGAGAAAGTGATATATATCTTTTCATTGATTTTTTTATATTTTTTTTAAATCGAATTTCCTTCATCTTCATGCCACATGAATTCGTTTATCAATCATGTTAAGAAAAAAGAACATTTTATCATCAAGAGCCTTATAATTTATTGACATTTTCAACCTCTTTGAGAAAGAGAACCTAAATTCAAATCCAAATATAGAAGTTGTTTAGTTCAGGTCCCCATTATTCAGTTGTTTTTAATTTGGTTAACCTATTTTCAAATAGCTCTTTAACAAGTGTGCCTGCGGAGAGATTATCTCTCTCTCACTGCTCTCGTCCTCGTCCTCTCTAAGAAGAAAAAAAAGAAAAAGCTTGTCACCTGGGGTGCGGTAGCCTCTATGGCTGTCATGCCCCCACCCCCCTCTTTCTTTTCTTTTTTTCTTTTTCTTTTTTTGCTTCCTTTCTTCTCTTTCTTTTATCTTTTCAAAGGGTTCTCCTTCCCTTTTTCGATACTTCCTTTTGGGTGGCTCAAAGAAGTGGAGCTTTCTCTCCCCTCCTGTAAGGGTTTTGTCCCCCTTTGTGGGGGTTTTTTGTTCACTTTGTGTGTTTTTTTTTTTTTTTTTTTTTTGCAGGTTGTTGCAGGTTGTTGATATTCTAGATCTAGAGCCGTTGACTCAGATTTAGACTCTTGGTGTTTTTTTTCCAGTTAGATCTAGCGTGTCCGGTTCAAGATCTGACCTTTTTATTTCTTGGGTTTCAGATCTACTGTTTTTTTACTCAGATCTGAACCTTGCGCTGCTCTGGTATGGTTCCTCCAGCAATGTTAGGACTGTTCCAAACTTGACCAAATGTTGTCATCTCCCTGACTCAAACATGATATCAATCCAGATGTTGTGTTCAGATTGTTGTTTATCGGCTCATGGCCCCTGTCACCGCCAGTTGCTACTCCAACTGCTGTGTCGAGTCTGTTTTCTTTATTTGTTCTAAGATATGTGGTTTGGTTATGTAATGTTTTTCTTCTGTTCTTGCTTGTGTTGTTCTGGTCTGTAGTTGGACTTGTATACGAGTTGTCATCTTTACATCTGTAATCTTGGCTTTATAATATTAATAAATCTATATCGTTTTATTCACACACAAAATCCACTATCTCTTCCCACACATTGAGAGAGAGAAAGAGAATATCTTAACATTACCCATATGTGTTATTAAACAACAAACACCCCCAACAAATATATGATCACTTGTTGCATGCTTTACATGTCAAATTTTCAAAGATTAATCAATTATGTATGACTTGACAACTCAACAAGATGGTGTTAACTTATAAAATTTGTAGTAAAATTCACCATGTACCAAGTGTTTCTTGTTTCATAAATTATTTAGAGTTAAACCTTACTAAAAGAAAATGACAATAATAGCCTTATAGCTTAATGGCATGTTGCCCTCCATGTGGAGCTAGTCTTAGGAATTCAATCCCTCTTAGTCCTACTTACGCTTAATTATTATTATTTTTTTTTTGGGTCATGTTAACGAGTGCCCTTAGGGCAATGGTTAAGGAAGCATTTAATGCTTCCACTTAATGCTTCCATTTAATACAAAAATAACTTTTAAGGGTATTTTAGTCTTTCTATTTATTATTTTAATATTAAAAATTCGTTATTTTCCGTAAAGTGCAATCATTTAATGCTCCTTAACCATTACCCTAAGGGCACTGGTTAACAAAATCCTTTTTTAAATTAAGGTTGAAACAAACTAAATAATATTCTTAACAAGTCAAAACTAAAGTCAACCAAATTTTAAAGTCAGCAAACCGAAATCAAGATAAGGGCAGAAAAAACAAAGAAAAGTCTTCTAACTTGAGATCTTCCAAGAGTTGCCAAAGCATTAGCACACCTATCGACTTTCCCGTAAACATGCTTGATTTTCATATGAGGGACATTCATAAGAGGCACCTACAATTATCCACTAGTGAGATCAAACCAGGATGAACTTTAATGCACTATCAAGAAAAAAAAAAAATCAACGTTAAGACATTCAGTTCCACCTCTAAATAAAACCCATCAATGAAGCAAGGGATAGACAATCCCTTATAGCTCAAAGTTCTACCACCATTCTACATGCGAAATGCCATGTATTAAAAATTATTTTTGTATTTATTAAAGTGAGAGTCTAGTCCTACATTGACCAAGTATTCTTGGGTTGTGCAATTAATAAGCCATGGGCAATCCTCATCTCTCAAGACGTCTTTTGAGATTGAGTTCGGCCCATTGGACTTTAACATGGTATCCGAGCCACCCCTTGGGTGTTGGGCAGATCTCCCCCCCTATTATGGTCCACGTGTTTGGTTGGTCCGCCACACGTGAGAGGGCATATTAGTGAGAGTCTAGTCCCACATTGACCAAGTATTCTTGAGTTGTGCAATTAATAAGCCATGGGCAATCCTCATCTCTCAAGGCGTTACTTAGAGAAAAAAAAAAAAGGGTATTACTTCAAATTTGGTAGGTGTTATGACTCCAATCTAATCTTGGAATGTGATTTTAGCAATATTTGTTTATCTTATGAGAAGATAAGTAACATTAAAATTAGTGTGCTGTTGGCTTCCTTGGGATAGAAAACGTGGTAACATATTTTAAAATTCAGAGCACGAAACTACCCAGGAAGCTAGTTATGGTAAACAAATATTAAAATAAGAGTAATGCTAGGGATACAACTAATTTTACAACCAAATACTTACAAACTGACATGGCATCCTATATGGAAGTAACACATCAATAATTAATGATTTATTATTATTAAATGTTAATATTGAATTGGTAATTTAGTATTTTAATTGCTTATGTGTTACTTCCATATAGGATGCCATGTCAGTTTGTAAGCATTTGGTTGTAAAATTAGTTGTATCCCTAGCATTACTCTTAAATTTAGCTATCATTAATTCATTATTATTTTAATGACATGACAACCTCCACCTTGGATGCCACATCAGTTTGTAAGCATTTGGTTGTAAAATAAGTTGTATCTCTAGCATTACTTTTTTTCCTAATTCTAAGCATTAATGCTGCACTCGTAGCATTTGAAAATCTCCATGCCTATATAAGCTAAAGTTTCGCAAGACTTTTTATCAGAGTGAAAATAAAAAGAAAGTGAGATTCATCCAAGAACAAAAACAATTAGGAGAGTGACCGAAAAAAAAAAAAAAAGAAAGAAAGAGATGGAGTACCCTTCTATTTTGAAATTATTCTTCTTCTTCATTGATTGTTCATTGTTTACAAAGATTTTTGTATTGGAAGTGCTCAAGATCGAAAAAAGAGATCGCTGTTTATGTTAGAGTATAAAAAGATGCGCCTTTAATCTAAATATCATAGAAACAAGAAGAAACATAATTCAAATTGAATTTTAAAAGTTTTGTTTATCTTAGTATAGAATAATTTTCTGAATATCTTTATTACTGTGATTGATGTTTGCATATTATCAAATTACTCTTTTACTGAAGGTGGCAGGAAGAGAAGCGTGTTGCTGGCCTTCACAACATGGAGATGCCCAATAAGCTATATCCAAGTAGCACATAAATTATTGAATGTTTTCTTTATCTAGTGTACATTGATTCACTTATCTATAAAATAAGGAAATTTCTGGCTTCAGTCCATTTTTTTAACCTGGGGAAGTCTAATTGTTGGGCAAATAATCATTCGAGCATTCCTGATCCATATTTTCTATCCCAAAAAGGGAATAAAGGATTGAAGTCTTAAACTATTTCCTTACAGTATTACTCAAACATCGGTCCTGAATTTTAGATTTAAATAGTATCTAATTATATCAGTTGATTCAAATGGAACTTTGGTATGGTACTCATATCAGCAATTTTTTTATTTTTTTGGCAAAAAGCTTCTGAAAGTGTTATAAGCATTGTAAAAATGATGGGAGTAGAAGTGCATATTTCACTTTCAAAAGTCATAAGAGACATCTGAGTTCGCATTAATTTCCTTGGATTAATTGTGATTAAACAAAGTAAGAAGTTCTTCCACTCAAATAGAATAACATATGAGAAGCAAATCTAGCAGGACTGCAGGAGTATAGGTAGTTTTCTTTTCTTCTCCTTCCTTTACTCCATCCAGAAGCATTTCATCTGCTTAATCTTCTAGAGCGTGTCTCATGAAAAATATTGCCATGAGACGCCTTCAATGGCGTTAGCACTACCAAAAAATCTTCAGATTCGTACAAGACAGTGGAATGTTTCATCTTATCCATTCGTGACGAAACATTTAATTACTGAATAAAGTTTGGTAGTTTCCTTTTCTTCTCCTTCCTTTGCAGGTGACTGTCTAGTGAATCAATTGCAGGTGACTGTCTAGTGAACCGTGATTCACTAGTGAAATTCTATCTCATTACCTTTTTGACTCATTACCATGTTCAAGGCCATTGATTTTTGCATCATTTCCATGGTCTTAGTTTCAAGTTCTGGGGTTCCATCATATGTATTATGAAGTTAATTACAATTGATATCACTAAGTATATATGTACAACAAACATTTCAGAATCTGGAAGCCAATGAGAGGTTAAACAACAAACATTTCAGAATCTGGAAGCCAATGAGAGGTTAACTTCTCTACCAGAAAGTGTATCAAAAGACATCATATTTCCTTTCAAATAATGTCATGCTTCTTAACCCCCCAAAAAAATACCCATACTTCAATAAATAGAATGATGCTTTATATAAAAGTACAGGTGCCATTTTGAATTATAAACGGCCTCAATGAGTTTCAATTGAAATAACATGCTCCAAATCTCCTAACATTAGTATATGTTCACCCAAGGGCAATATCATTTTTCCATGATCATTTGCAAAGCTAAGATGTTGACAAGGATCGACTAAGATGCTTGTTTTAGTAGATCCATATGAAAGGGTATGCACACGATTAAATCCAACTAGCTGTTTATCTGGAGTGCCTTTAAAAAATTTTGGCAGTCTAGAGAACAACATCACAACATGGCTTCCATCCATATCACCCAGGTTCATAACAGAAATTTGCACATAAAATCTTAGTGAATTGCAAGATTCCACCTCATCAATGTGAATATAATCAAGTCCGTCTCCTACCTGGTGCAGTACATTCTTGCTTGAATCAGACTTGAAAGATCCCAATAAACTTATTTTGTTAGGCACTGATAAAAACTTGTAGGTGTAACTGGTGTAGCTTAAGCCTTGTCCAAATCCATAGACTCTATTTCCATTATAAAATCTGTAGGTTCTTCCAGGGTAACCACGAGAAGGATCAGCCCGCATGTTCATATCATTCATGGGTATGCTGGTGAATGCCTCAGGATACCAAGTCATGGGTAGTCTTCCACCTGTCATTCACATCCAAATATTACAACAAACTTCTGCATTAGAAACTGTGAAGTATTTAGTTTCTGCAGAACAATGAGACAATCGTAAATCATTTTACACAGCACTATAAAAAATTAAACATTTGTCATGACAATGAAAGTAGAGTCTGTCTCATGTGAGAATTGCAGAGACTGACTCGTTTCATTTGCACTTGGTTATTACTTCTGACCGTGACCTTGACAGAATAGAAGAAAAGAATACATGTAGCCAACCCTACTAGTCTGTTTTGGATTCAAAGCCGACCCACATATTTTGGGAATAAGGCTTAGTGTTGTGTTGTGTTAATTATTACTTCTGGCAGTGATACTATTCAAGAGGATCAATTCATAAGTTTAGATGCTATGCCAAGAATAATTTATGATTGCGAGGAGCAGACATGTTCCTCTACTACAAAATTACAGTTTCTGGTAACAACCTGGATTATAATCTCCAAAGATGACTTCTGCAAGTGCTTTTCCTCCGGCTTCACCAGGGTAACCAATCCAGAGAATGCTTGCAATTCGTGGATCTTCTTCCGCAAATGATACATCAAGGGGTCCACCACCAGTAAGAACTAGAATCACAGGCTTTTTACTTGCAGCAGCCACAGAGGATACAAGGGCCATCTGTTTACCAGGCAAGAGGAGACTAACTCGGTCATGATCTTCTGTTTCTTGGGATAAATCCAGACCAGCAACTATAATAACAAAATCAGCTTCTTTGGCAGTAAGAATTGCTCCAGCAAATCCATCATTAGAATCACAAGATACATTAAAGCAACCTGCTGCATAAGAAATCTTCTTTACGTACGCCTGAAATCCCTCAAAAAGGCTCTTTGGGTTGCACGGAACTCCTACACAGTTAATAAATCGCTGAAAATCCTTTAGATCAGTTGCCAATATGAGAATCTATTTTAATTTTTGTTTGCTGCTAAGCATTTTGAATAGTCATAAATTTGCTGCGCAATTGAGAAGTGGTATCAACATTGAGCATAGTTCAGAGGTGCATGCTGTAGTCAAGGAGAAGGGTCTGTGATAAATCCACAATCCATATGTAGTCATTCATACAATATCCAACATTCATAATTGTTGGAATATTTTGCTGAATATTTCGGTATGTTATTCTTCTCACTAGGAGGTAGATTATATAGTTGTACAAATGATCTAAATAAGGAAACAATTAATCATGGCTATTTACACAATCAACTCCTATAATTAAGCTATACATATATATCCTGACAACACTCCCCCTCAAGCTGGAGAGTAGATATCAATGACTCCCAGCTTGCTACAAATAGAGTCAATGGCATTCTTGGGAAGAGCTTTAGTGAAAATGTCTGCTAGTTGACTTCCAGAAGGTACAAACGGTGTGATGATGTCTTTTGATTCCACTTTAGAACGAACAAAGTGACAATCAACTTCAATATGCTTGGTTCTTTCATGGAAAACTGGATTACTAGCAATATGAATGGCTGCTTGATTGTCACAGTAAAGAGGTGTCGGACCTTGTGTTAAGAGTCCGAATTCTTGAAGAACAGTTCTTAACCAGGTTAACTCACAAGTGGTATGGGCCATGGCACGGTACTCTGCTTCAGCACTAGAGCGAGCCACAACTGACTGCTTCTTACTTCTCCAAGTGACAAGATTACCACCTATGAAGGTGCAATAACCAGTGGTAGATTTTCGATCTGAAGGTGACCCTGCCCAGTCAGCATCAGTATAACCTTCAATGCGGAGATGACCAGATGATCGATAAAAGAGACCACGACCTGGAGCATTTTTGAGATACTTCAGGATGCGTATGACTGCATTCATGTGAGGAACTCGAGGGCTGGTCATAAATTGACTCACAACACTAACTGCATAAGAAATATCAGGTCGAGTAATGGTTAGATAAATAAGTTTACCCACAAGTCTGCGATAGGTGTCTGGATCATCAATAAAGTCACCCTCATCTGGCATCAATTTCAAATTGGACTCCATTGGTGTAGCAACAGGTTTGGAGCCAAGATAACCTGTGTCTTGCAGAATATCAAGGGTATATTTTCTTTGGGATAAGCTTATCCCTGCTTTTGACCTAGCAACCTCAATACCAAGAAAATAACGAAGCTTACCCAAGTATTTAGTGAGAAAACTCGAGCTAAGATGATTAATCAAGATCTGGATACCTTCCTTGTCACTCCCAGTAATGACGATATCATCCACATAAACCACAAGTATCACAATACCAATTTTTGTCTTCTTAAAGAAAACAGAGTGATCAGCTTGGCTGCGAGTCATACCATGTGAAACTACTGCCTTACTGAATTTGTCAAACCAAGCACGGGGAGATTGTTTGAGGCCATAGATAGACTTCTTCAGATGACACACACACTCCCCCTTGGACTCAAACCCAGGTGGTTGAGCCATGTACACAGTCTCATTAAGATCACCATGCAGAAAGGCATTTTTGACATCAAGTTGGTGAAGTGGCCAATCAAGATTAGCAGCTAGAGATATGATGATGCGAATAGAGTTCAGTTTGGCAACAGGAGAAAATGTCTCAGTGTAATCAAGACCATAAGTCTGAGTGAAGCCCTTAGCCACAAGACGAGCTTTCAAACGATCAACAGTACCATCAAGATTTTGTTTAACTGTAAACACCCAACGACAGCCAACAATAGGTGTACCTGCAGGTTTATGAACAAGATCCCAAGTATGATTCAAGTCTAAAGCATGCATCTCTTCTTCCATGGCCTTACGCCATCCAGGGTGAGAAAGTGCTTCCCTGTAGGACTTGGGAACAACAATAGATGAGACTGACAAAGAAAATGCTTTAAAAGAAGGAGACAAATGATCAAAGGAAACAAAGTTGGAGATAGGATGATTGGTACAAGTGCGCTTACTCTTACGAAGGGCAATAGGAAGATCAAGATCTGAGGTAGACTGAGGAAGAGGTGGATCTGTAGACGTCGAGGCGGACGAGGGAGGCAGTGGAGGGGACTCTACTAGTGGTGGAATGAGAGGGACACCCTGATGTCGGCGCCGAACATAAACCTGAGAGATAGGTGGTACCTGTGGAGCAAAGGGAATAGGTGTAGGAATAACAGGGTTAGAGAGAATAGATTCCTGTAACTGTCCTCCCTGAGGAGAATAATAAGGAACATCCTCAAAAAATGTCACATCAGCACTAACAAAGTGTTTTTGTAAGGGAAGGACTGTAGCACCGATAACCTTTCTGAGTGCGAGAATAACCGAGAAAGATGCACTTGTGTGCACGAGGATCAAGTTTGTCTCAACTAGGATTGAGATCATGGACAAAAGAAACACAACCAAAGACTTTAAGGGGAACAGGGAAAGGACTCTTATCAGCAAATAAAATCTCAAAGGGAGACTTACCTTTGAGAACACGAGAGGGCATTCTATTCAAAAGATATGTAGCAGTAAGAACTGCATCTGCCCAAAAAAGTTTAGGAACATGCATTTGGAGCATAAGAGCACGAGCAATAGCTAGAATGGGCCCATTTTTACGTTCAGCAATGCCATTTTGTTGAGGAGTACGAACACAAGATGTTTGATGAATAATACCCCTAGACGTAAGAAATTCTTGAAAGGAACTTTCTGTATATTCACGAGCATTGTCAGTTCGGAAAGCAAGAAGCTTGGCATTAAATTGATTGGAGATTTCAGCATAAAAAGATTTAAAAATTGCAAACAATTGAGATCTATCTTTAAGCACATACACCCAAGTTAAACGAGAATGATCATCAATAAAAGTAACAAAATAACGTGCACCACATAAACCAGTAGTGCGAGCTGGCCCCCAAACATCAGAATGGACCAACTCAAAAGGATGTAAACAAGGCTCATCATTACGAAGTTTAAAAGTAGCTCTATGATGTTTACTCAGTTCACAAGTTTCACAATTAAAGCTAGAAAAATCAGATAAAGATGGAACTAATTGTTGAAGATTGAGGGATGACGGGTGTCCAAGACGGCAATGCCACTGATATGGAGAGACTGAGGAATGTAGAGCAGATGGAATTGAAGTGTAAAACGGTCGAAAGTAGTAGAGTCCATCCTTCTCAAATGCCCCCACCAATCATCCTCTTCGTCTTTAGATCCTGAAAGACACAATAAGATGGAAAGAAGGCAATAGAACAATGTAAGGCAACGGTAAGCTTGTGAACAGATAATAAATTAAAAGGAAACTCAGGTAAGTATAAGACATTGGAAAATGTGAGATTAGGAGTGCTAACAGTACCTATCCCTTGGACAGGGGTTTTAGTGCCATTAGCAACAGTAACAGAAGAAAGGAGAACAAGGATTCGAAATATTCGAAAGAAGTGAAGAATTACCAGTCATATGATCAGAGGCTCCCGAGTCGATAACCCAAGGAGGACTAGATGATGAATGAAGACAAGTGTTACCTGAGGCGACCATGGAGGAGGATGAGGCACGTTGGAGAATTGAATCATACTCAGCCTTGCTTATAAGAACCTGCTCCTCAGAAATAGGGGTGGAGTTATCCCCATCAACAGTAGCATGATTAGCCCAAGCTGGTTTGCCATGAAGCTTCCAACAGAAATCAACTGTGTGATTAGTACGACCACAATGAGTACATTTCTTAGGGCCACGGCCACCACCACCATTACGACCACCTCGGCTACCACGACCATTATGGGTACCCCGTCGAGAACTATGACCACCACGCTCCCCCTGAGGAGTATCATACTGCCCAACAAGAGCAGATCGCTCGTCTTTGACACCAGAAGATGAGATAGCTGCTCTTCTAACTCGAGCATATGTCTCACTAACAGTAGGTATGTCCTTTCCAGATAGGATCTGAGAGCGAATGGGATCAAGGTCCGGCTTAAGACCAGATAAAAACTTAGCAACTCGAAATTCTTCCCGGTACTTCTGCTGTTTCTGCAAGTCAGTAGATAATGGCTGATACACATTAAGTTCATCCCACATACCTTGGAGAAGAGAGAAATATTCCTCAACCGAGCGATCACCCTGCTGGAGAGAGAACATATCTTGATAAAGCTCATGAATGCGAGTAATATTTTCTTCAGAAGAATACATGAGATGCAGTGTATCCCAAATATCCTTAGAAGATTCCAAGTACGACACATTGTTGAATACATCGGGTTCCAGACTGTTCCATAACCAAGTCATAATCTGTGCATCCTCTTGGAGCCACTTAGAAATTTTGGTGTCATCACTGGGTTTGGTAGTTGTGAGATATGATTCTTTGCCACGACCAGTCAAGAAAACACGAACAGCACGTGACCACTGAAGATAATTGGAGCCCTTTAATTTGGTACTAGTCATAGAACCAAAGAAAAGGGAATCCTGCAAGTCTTTAGTGTCACCCATAATAAGAAAATAAAGGTACTGTGTGGTGAGCAAATATATAACCAAACAGTAACTTAATATCAAGGACCAAGGCTGAAAGTACTGTTTGTATGTGAGACAAAATAGCCAATAGTAACAAAGCAATAACAAGATGGGAACTCAGTAAGTGATATTGCTGTCTTAGACAAAAAAAAAGAGGGAAATATGATACCAAGCCTCCACCACCGAGTCTGAGAGAAAAATCCAAGAGAAATCAATAGTGAGTGCTGGCGGCGGCGTGAGAGAATGACCGAGAGCAGTAGATCGAGAAAACCAAAGAACCACCGGAGTAAACCTTGTGGTGCGAGAGAATCCGAGTGTCACCGCAAGGCCAGGTGAAAGCCAAGAAGCCGAGGGGAAGCCGAGATGGTCACCGGCGTGGCCTGGTGAGCCGAGAAAGTCCGAGATGCCGAGATGGTCACCGGCGTGGCCTGGTGAGCCGAGAAAGTCCGAGATGCCGAGATGGTCACCGGGGATGCCTGGTGAGCCGATACTGTGCGAGCGGAAGCCGAGATGGTCACGGGCGAAACCAGGTGAGCCGATAGAGTCCGAGATGACCACCGGTGATGCCTTGGTGGTCTGAGAAAGGTACCGGAGAGGCCTGGCGGCGCCGAAATCCGAGAAAGAAGAGAGAAACCCTAAATTTTTAGGGTTTTCAAAAAAAGAAACAGGTAACCTGCTCTGATACCATGTTGGAATATTTTGCTGAATATTTCGGTATATTATTCTTCTCACTAGGAGGTAGATTATATAGTTGTACAAATGATCTAAATAAGGAAACAATTAATCATGGCTATTTACACAATCAA